>CAJPEV010000522.1:0-77812 GCA_905338385.1 Darwinula stevensoni
TTCTAGTCTGGTTGTAATCAAGACAAGAGCAAGAAATCGTCTTGACCCGCAGCATGACCTTCGCTGTGCCCTCTCTATCAATATTCAGCCGAGGATAACTAAACTGACCGAGAAAATGCAGCATCAGGGTAGCCACTGAATTCCGAAGGATTTCTAACGTCTTCACATGAAGTGTCTCATTTTCATCAAAATTATTTGTTGATATGGGTGTCTGGGTTAAATGGGGATTTCTGAGAAATATTTAAAGCATTTTTTCGTTTCAATTAGCATTTTTGCCTGTTTTCAAATTAATTTTTGTATATGATTGAACTACTGATGATGTTTAATGTGCATTTGTATGCATCAAGACATTCAATAAACTTGATTTATACCTGAATTCCCAATACATTTCTTTAGTTTTAAATAATTAATACATGAATATACTCGTAAATAAATAATGAAATCAATATAATTATATATACATGTATGTATTTCTATTGATATGCATATTTGAATTTTTATCATAAGCCTGAGGGTCGCGAGGTCCTGTCGATGCCCAATTTAGGGTCGCAGCAAGAAAAGGTTTGGAACCACTGCTGTAGATGAAAGGAGATGAAGCTCTGCCACTGGTTTCCTTCTTCATTCCCCCTCTCCACTCATTAATTATTCAGTTTTCCCTTTTGTCCCAGTGCTGCCTGACAATGCTATGTCTTCCTTTGCTTATCTCTCTCTCAACCCACGATTCAAACGGATGCATTATATCTGTGGTTTATGTTGTGAGGCATCACTGAGGATTTACTAAGTTGATTGGTGGATATAGTAAGTTTCTAAATTTTTAGATGCAAGATGGCCAAAATAGGTGCACTCTGGTCACCTGGAATTGTTTTTAGCGTTTTATGTAAATAACTCTCAACAAACTTGAGAGAGTTATGGATTATAATGGATTATTATGTGAAATAATCAAAAGATCCTCATACAGTTGACTCTTGGTACTGTTATAACAAAAAACTGGTTATACCAAAATCCTTGGATATTGCCTGGCCAAATGTTCATAGACACCCATGCTAAAAAAATTTGGATATAATGAAAATTTGTGTCCCCAGATAGAAACTACACAATATAATTTATTTTCCCCCTGTCCAGATGGAAGTAATTTTTTTTTCTCCCTCTTGATGAAAGTGCAGAAGGGTCCTTATCTTTATTCAGCCCTCCACCTTGGTCTTCAGCTGCACAGCTTATGAGAACCTAAGATTTGGTGTGTGCAGAATTTGCATGATAGGGGGAATGTGAATGTGCATGTGATGGGGGATGTGAACATGGAAGATGCAAGTGAATGAAGCACTTCAGCGACTATATGTTGGGTTCCATTGATCCCGTGCAAGTTTCATTTTACAAGGCTTTGGGAGGTCCATGTCCTTTAACCCTTTCAGACCTGCATTAAGGCTACTATCAGAATAATTTTTTTTTTGCATTTTTGAGCTCTTCTGCTATTCTACTTAAAATTTTTATGTTCTATATATCATTTTTATATATTGTATAAATTTACCATACCATACATATGTTATGTATTATACATGTAATTACATAACCGAAGATTACAAAACTGCTTGGTGAGAGAAGGCCTCTGATGGAATAGAGCCATGCATCATTGCACCCCATTGTAGCACAATATGGGGGCAAAGTCATGAGAATCCCAAGAAATTACCATAGATGCAATGAAAATGCAGTTTATTGGAATGGACACTGGAGTCTGAAAGGGTTGAATTCCAGAAGCATTTACACATTTAACCCTTTCGCTGTGTAATTTATTTTGGCTCACAGCCAATGGCAATGTTGCAGGAAGCTACTGAAGCAGAGGTTGCCTTTATTGGCATTCCGTTTTCCTGTTTTCAAAATTGATGTTATATGTTATATGTTGATGTTACAACTCCAGTGTACATTGGTCATACTGGACTAGCTTCAGTTTCAAGATTGACTCACTAATTGTGATGTTTGCTTTTCTCTGGACCTTGAACTACTTCATACTTTAGCATGGCTTTGTCGATGTCATCTCAACAGATCTAGAAAGTTTCTTGTTTTGTGACATGTTCTTTTAAGCATGGATGAAGCCATCACAATTTTCCCAAATTGTGGAAACAGATGAACAGATGTCCATGTTTGCGAGTGATGTTAGCTTTACTTCATGCACCTTCTATTAAACTAGTCAAGCACACATTTCTTTCAATCATGAAGACTTGCCTCTTTTGTTTTCCATTGGCCATGTTGTCAAAGAGAAATGCAAATGGCAACTGAAGAAAAGGTGATCTTAGTTACTGGGAATTATCCCTCCCTAACATTGCTTCAACCACACCCACATGACTCTCAAGGAATGTCAAATCCAGGAAATATAAAGTTATGGCTCGCCAACGCTCATTTTTCAGGTGACAGAAATTTCAGTTAAGAATGACAGATTAGGGACATGAACGTTGTTGGTTTCGTAAGTGGGACCTTGAAAGGACTTCATTATAACCGAGGTAAAATGTAACATGCCTTATGGGCTCTACATCTGGACCTGGTGCTTTCCGCCGTTATAATGAGAGTCAACTGTATTCTGAAAATGTCCATCTTAGTGTTAAAATAGAGAAAGGAACCACCCTTGGGGGTCAAGAACCTTCATTGATGTATCTTTAATATAGATTAATGCAACAAGAGAGTGAACATAAGTTTGTGAACTAAGAACATGAGCTCATTCAAATACATGTTCATGCTCAAAATTCTTTTTCTTTCTGTGGTTAGATGGTGGCAGCGATGTTTCAAAGAAGATTGCTGAGCTCCAGAAAGAAATTGAAAGGAAGAGGAAGCAGATTGAGAACATCAATTCATCTCTTGGAGAGAATGAAGATGAGCCATACAGTCCCAGTCAAGTTGAGGTTTGTGGAGTTGATTGAATTTGTTATAATGCAAGGCATTTGCAAGTTTGAATCTTGCCCTATAGTTGTGACTAGGAATGCTATTGATAGTTAATTGAGTAAAAATGCAGATTATAACCATTATCGCACCTTTCAATTGACAAATGATTGAATCCCTTAATAAACTGATATTAAGTATATGGAGAAAAAAAAGACCAGTGACTCTTACAATGAATATATCTCTACTTCCACTGCAGCTATTTTCATGAAACTCCCAGTGTGCAGAGATGAATGTGTTACCAACATATTGTCAGAATTTCAATCAAAAGAAGTTTGATATAAAAAATATACCAGGACTTGTGCTAGTAGGGGAGTGGAGGCAATGCTGGAGTGCTGTGGTTGCATATAATCCAGGCCATACCATATTTATTTTCCATTGAATGTCATTCTCACATCAATTTATCCCTTCATTGGGCTTGTACGTGAGATAAGGATGAGAATGGATTGTAACGGTCAGAGATCTACACATTTATTAGAGATTTTGTAGAGAAAGATGGAAGAAAATGTATCCAGTGCTTTGGTCTAGTAGGATGAGACATAATCCAACCCTGCCTAAAGTCATCCTCTTGTGTCACATTATTGAATTAAGCAAGAAATTCATATGCTTTTTTTCAACAGAATTATATCAATGCCCAATCTCAAAGCACCAAGTACAGAGTCAGAGATTCAGATGGTTCTCCAATAATCAACAAGAATCTTGAAAAGGGTGTGAATGGTGGAGACATTGAACCTCAATGTTGAGGGATTGATTTGGAAGATTGAAATATGATGGAACTGGTTCAGAAGATTTAATATGAATTTATGATGTTCCATGCAACAATCACCCAAGGAGGGGAGGGGATTTTTGTCATGTTGAACAAAGTGGTCAGCACTGCTATGTGCTACATAAACGCACAAACCTGAATCCAATAATTGTCATGAAAGGTGCTTTTAAATTTGTACTCCTTTACTCCTCACTTCCCTTTTGACCAAGTTAAAGTAGTCAAATTATGGTTCAGGAAGGGATTGAGTGGGCTCTTTTTTTTCACAGTCTCTCTGCAGGTAGAAAAATAGGCCTAGGCTGCAAGTTTCAGAATATGTGGAGATATGTATATTTTTTTAAGTATGTCATCAAAAGAAAAATATGCATTCAGGAGTATTCTGTGATGTGTCAGGCTGATCTGTTATCCTCTCCAGATCTTTAGATAATGGAAATTGCAGTTATATGTAATATGGTACCTTTTTCTTTCTTTTAGTTTTGAGAAATTGAATGTCTTATCCTGTATTCCTTTTCAGATGGATATGGAAGATTTGGAAATGCCATATAGTCCTACTGCAGCTTATGATTCTCCTATAAATGCAGCATCACTACCATCACCTTTGAAGAACTTATTTCCCCTAAGTGCACAGGCAGGGAGAGGAAGTGGCAAAGCTTCTACTTTGAGTGCTGACCCTATAGTGAGGAACTTTGGTGGTTCTTCCACAGAGCCTTCGGATGAGAAGCCCAGGAGGAAGAGAAGGTGGGTCCAGTATTGTTGCTTTTTTTTTTAATTCATGCTTTTTCATGGTACTTGTGTCTTTGAGATCATGTGAATTTCACATGTTGAGGCTTAATGGTTGATAGGAGTTCTGATGAAGCAGGTGGATGTCAATTTGGGAACCACTTTGCTTCTTTTCCTTTCTTTGAAATATTCTAGTGTATCATTTTGGGTTGCAGAATTGCCACAGGGAAGCAATGTGACTTGGGGTTTCACTTCATTTAAAGTAGAACCATGCAGGATCATTTTCTGTTGAGTGCCAGCAGTTTTAGCTGGGAGTTGAAGATGCATCTCCTTTTACCAGATGCCAATTGACAAGATCCCATTCAACATTTATGAATTTTAAATTCTCTTCTGAAATCAGATGAATAACATGATGTATATATATACATCATGTTCATATAACCCAGCAGTATTCAAAGTGTGGCCTGCTTGATGGTTTTATGCAGCCCACTAAGAGTAACCAATAATTGACTTTTTCACTTTTAACCATTTTGTTGGCACTCAAGAATAATCGCAATGAACACCTTTTTTTATTCCAGATTTGGAATCCTTCACTGAAAACTAGCAAGTTTAGTCATTGTTTAGATATTCAGACACTTGTTAAAATTTTGATGATTATGTATTTAGATGTGTACCTTGGCATAAAACTGGCATAAAATTCAGAGCATCCATATACTGCAGAGAAAAAATGTATTTCCTTGTAAGTAAGTGAAGTTAAGGAGAAAAAAAAGGAGAGGAATATATGTCGAAAATACAACTTGTAATGAAGCAGCACCTAGAACTGATGCATTTACATGAGCCCTGACTCCAAGTAGTGGCAGTTTCCATGACTCCGCAAGGTGAAAGTGTGGTGGGTGCATCAGGAATAAGCAGTTTTCGATTGCCGCTCATTTTTAAAATTGGACTTCATGGTTTAGAGTAGCTTGATTGATGGCCATATGAAGGGTTAACCATGCAGAAGTGTTGCATCTTTTTCATTGTGGCCCACTCCAGGTTGACTAACATTATTAGTGTGGCCCACTCAAGGTGGACCAAAGCGTCTGTGGGGCCCTCGCCTTAAAAAGTTTGGGGACCACTGATATAACCCATCAGGCATGTGCCTTACTTCTGCCAAGTTTGTTGTGCAGGATAGTTTCTATTGAGTCAACTCAGAAGACCAACCTGACTATGAATGATCCTTGAGACTTTTTCTACCTCTGTGAATTTCATCCCCTCAATATTGACAGTTGTGTGGGAAGTAGCATCAGCACCTTACACATTAACCCTTTCAGTCCTGGATTGAAAAATGTAAATGATGTAAAAATAAAAAATTTTCTCATTCAACCATCTCCAATGAAACATCATTGACCACAAAACAAAAATTCCAAAAGAGGTCACAGGGACTCAGAAGTCCTGCCAGGCCTCAAGGTTGTGCATTCCTATATAGCCCTGCATAATAGACAAAAAAAGTGGGACTCCTGGGTCCCACCATGACTGAAAGGGTTTTGCATATACTCATGAATTTTCCTTTGTTGACAAAGTCAAAAACATAACAAGGGCTCAGTAGGGGCTTTTTACATTGACATTGGCCCATGATCACTCTTCTGAAACATGAATGTATAAACATGAACAAATAACTCAGTTAAACAAATCATAGATTGTCAAAAGAAAAGTTGAAGAGTGAATATTTTAAAAGGTTAGAAAGGGGGTTGAGGACAGAAACTTCTTGAATGCCTCTCATAAAGAAGCTGCAAATTGTTTCATCAATTTATGCTTCATGGATAGGTGTGAGCCTGCTGCCTGAATCCACCTTGCAACATCATCATCTTGAGCATTAGCAAATTTTATAGGCAAAAGCACACATCATTGTGTGCCACAGCGGAAGGCTGCAAGTTTGATGCAAATATTTGGATGGTGGGTAGCTATGAATATTGGGTAGCCTAGCCTGAATGTGTGGTTACTGCCTGTGTTTGCCAATGTCTGAGGTCTGCTGGGAGCTAGGATTGAAGTTAAAACTAGTAACACTACATTGATAGTTATAGAAGACAATTGAAACTTCCTGTTTGAATGCACTGCCTTGTAAGTGATGGTCTACAATGGACATGAGGTCTTCCTAACTTTACATCTCTTGTTATCATGTACTCTACTAGCAGTATTTCCATAGTTGCAGATGTTTCATTTCCAATTTAAACCTTTTTTTTCCATAGGTCCCCAATTGGAACACCCCCTAGGCATGATCCAGGTCAACGGAGGGCATCAGGTGAAGCCACCATAACGGACTCAGATTCTATCAGAAACCTTGGAGGATCTCAGGCAATGGCCCTAGAAAGAGCTGACCCTCGCACGATCCGTCCAAGAAATTCGGCATTTCCAGAGAGAGCAGAATCACCGAAACTGCATGCTGGTGACATGTCCCCACTTTCTCCCCCTCCACAGGCATTACATTCTACATACCAGGAATCAAGTGCAATGCCACATCGATCTGGACCACATCCACCCCAATTGTCTCCTCCAGCTCCTCCTGCACCATCAATTCCAGGACCAGTCCCACCTGACCCTAGATACATGATGGGCTCCCCATCATACCCTGGTTATGCATATGGACCTCCTCCATATGGTTTTCCAGGTTATGGACGGCAATACAATACTCCCGGTTATGGACCTGGTCCTGGCCCCGTTCCTGGTCCTGGTCCTGGCCCCATTCCTGGTCCTGGCCCCAATCCAGGCCTGGGCCCAGTCCCAGGTCCAGGTCCAGGCCTTGGCCTGGGTCCAGGTCTTGGTCCAGGTCCTGGTCCTGGTCCAGGTCCAGGTCCAGGTCCAGGTCCAGGCCCTGGTCCTGGTCCAGGCCCTGGTCCTGGTCCTGGCCCTGGTCCTGGTCCTGGCCCAGGCCCAGGCCCAGGTCCTGGCCCATATCGGGGTCAGTTTCCACCCTATGGCCCCCATGGATCACAACCTGGCATGTATTCAAGCAACACAACTGCTGGTAGTGAATATTATCATCAGAAGTACAACACATCTTCACGCATGGAACCATACCGTGGCCAAGGGACCCAGGAACGAGAAGAACCCAGTAAAGAGTGGGAGAAAAGCAAAGGTCGCGATGGGGATCGTTCGAAAGGGAGTCGCTCGGGAAGATGGAGGAGGCATCACAGGAGGAATGGGAAAGATGAGAAGAGCAGAGGTGAGAGTGGGCATTCACGTTCCATGGCCAAAGTAGATTGGCGAGCTCGTGCGAGAGAGTACTCAGAAAAGAAGCACAGTGAACCCCTTCCTCCTGGTGATGAATAGTTGGATTCCTCCTCTCATAGCTCAGATGACAGAAAAAAAATTTCCAGTGCATCTCGTTTGAAGACATAACCTTTTTCAATATGAAATTGAATCTGCCAGAGGAACTGCATGTTCCCATTTGTTCTGTGAAATCATCGCTGTCAAATAGTCAACTCTCTTTTCAGCAGTGACGTATTTGTTCCTTCATTTGAAGGCAAAAAGAGTGCAAAGTTGTTCTTTAACGGAATTTTGTTATTGAGAGCTGGCACGTTTTTCATCAGGAAGCCTAGCATGTTCCGATTTGCATGCCTCATACTGTGTGGTCTTGAAGGAAAATTCAATAAAGTGCTTGTTGTTTATCAAAAACTCCACCTGGCTGAATTATGAGCATCTACCCAATTATTCGTTCCTGCGAATTCATCATTCAGGATTTGTGTTGGCAACCTTTGGCGATTTGCACCAGAACAGTTCAATGCTAATATTGCCTCTAACTTCAGAAGCAGCTACAGGTATATGCAAGGTGCAAGGAAAAGTGCAGTGTACTAAGTTGGTGATTTATAAATCACTACAAACACCAGTCTATCTTCAAAATTCTTTAAGATCCAATCCTGTAATTTAATTGAGAAAATGCCGTATTTACTCGTGTGTAAGACGCGTTTTTTAAATTCATATTTTATCGTGGTCGATGTGGTCTTATACTGGGGGGGGGGGGGAATTCTTTTTCAAGAGAAAAAAATACTTTCAGCGTACCTATAACTCATCGGTCACTTATTATGGTGCAAACAGTGTCTGTAGTCAGCCAGAATAGGGGAATTATAAAATAATAATGATAATAAAAAGAGTGAACAGGGAATGGCTGCGCCAAAAACGCGCAGACCTCACTCGGTATTGGAATTGGAATCTGACATGTCTGGCGGCGTGGAAAAGTCATTCGGGAAACTCTCATCCTCCTCCGAGGGCCTTTCCAGAAAAGAATTTCTTTAGGAAAAATTTGAGCCATTTGAAGTTTTCCTACGAAGGGAAAATCCAACTCGCTTCATGAATCCTCATCCTCGTGATGCTATGAATTTTCGGTGTCAGATGCCGTCTGCTCTTGCAATTGTACGAGTTCGCGTCAGGATCACCTCTAGTTTTACTTATAGACCATCCTTTCGATACCAAAAACTGACAAGCTGCCAGAATGAAGCGAAATGTTTAAACGGTATGCTTCATTGTGGATTTGGTTTTCGCTGTTGCTGATCATACCGGGAGATCGATGACTCGACGCCCGGTGGCCTGTTGACGACATTAGTTGCGTTGATGGGTTTACACGCACAAACGCTTAACAGGAGCATCACGTGAAGGTTGCCGTCTTACTCCCTACTTTTAACGAATTTCTCAAGATTCTGGGACAGAAAGGCCGACAATGGATAGCGAGGTTATTTACTGCTATCCACTCGTCAGGAAAAATTCCAAAAAGCTGGCGAGAGGCAAAGGTAATCGCCATACTAAAGCTCGGAAAACCACCGGACAAGCCCGCCAGCTACCGTCCGATATCTCTTTTCTCTACCACGAGCAAGCTGATGGAGAGGGCTCTACTAGTCCACCTCACATCGACCATCGAGGCAACTCTGCCGAAAGAAAAGGCTGGTTTCCGCCCCCACAGAAGCTGCTGCGACCAGGTACTAGCTCTCACAAGCCACATAGAAGCCGGTTTCTAGCGGAAACAATAAATCGGCATTGCCCTGGTCGATCTCTCCTCTGCATACGACACCGTATGGAAGGATGGTCTTCTTAAAGCATTTACAGTCATCAGATGCCGCAGCACGATTCGCTTCATCGCAGCCATGTTAAGCGACTGGAGATACCGCGTCTACCTAAATGGACAAATTAGCAGACCCCGCATACTCACCCAGTTTAAAATCCCGGCTGGAAACAGCTATAATTTCCAGCTGGACTCCAGCTGGAAATTCGGACCTATTCCAACTGGGTAACAGCTGGAAAGTAGTAATCTCCAGATTTGTTCCTAATTGCTATATCACTAACTGAATTATAACCTTTTTGTTTACTATTTTTGTCAGAGGTCCATCTACAGGAACAACTGATTTTCAACTGTAAATTTAGCTACATTCCAGTTGTAGGGTCCTCTTGATAAAATTCCAGCTAAGAAACAACTGGTATTTACTATTTTCCAGCTCTTTGCCAGCTGGAAATGGTCCGAATTTACAGATTTGGCCCAGCTGGAATAGTCCAGTTGGGATTTTAAACTGGGCAATAACGGACTGCCACAAGGTTCTGTCCTTGCTCCGTCGCTCTTAAACCTCAGCACGAGCGATCTACCGCAAACAACCTCCAGAAAGTTTGTCTACGCCGACAATATTGCGCTCGCATCGCAGGGTGCCACACTCTCCGCCATCGGCGACACCCTCACCACTGACCTGGACACTTTGGCGAAGTACTTCCAAAGATGGAGACTCCATCCAAACCCGACTAAAACATCAGTCACTGCATTCCACCTCGACAATCGCGTCGCTAGAGAGACTCTTCAAGTCTCCTGCGTCCATCCAGTAACTAATGAGGCCAAGCCAAAATATTTAGGCGTTACCCTGGACCGCAGCCTCACCTTCAGACCCCACCTCGAAAGGACACGCGACAAAGTGAAGGCTAGGGTCAGTGTCGTGCGCAAACTGGCCGGAACCTCGTGGGGTGCCGGGGCGCGCACACTACGAACAGCGTCACTAGCACTGGTTTACTCGCCTGCAGAATACTGTGCTCCCGTTTGGTCGAGCAGTGCACACACCGAGGGCTTGGACGCCCAACTCAACGCATCGATGCGTCTGAATTCGGGGACTCTAAAATCCACCCCTGTCGAATGGCTACCAACGCTCTCCCATATTCCACCTTCCAACATCCGCAGAGACGCGCAGACACCACGCATCTTTAGCCGAATAAAAGCCAACCCTGATCTTCCAATTAATGAGGACCTAGAAAATCCACCAAATGACCCGGCTAAAATCCCGGAACCCGCCCGGGGTCAGGGCTATTGCTCTCGACGCGTTCTCCTCTGACCTGGAGGAACAGTGGAAAGCCATGTCATGCCAATGCCATCGTCCCCAACAAAAGACTCGTTTCTGATCCCACCACAGAAGTTGCTGGCTTCGACCTGCCAAGAAAGCAGTGGACCATGCTTAACCGCATTCGCACCTCGCACGGCCGATGCGCCCACCTCTTGCACTGGTGGAAAACCAAGACCACCCCAGACGTGACTGTAGCTTCGGAGACCAAATCATCCAGCACATTATTCATCAGTGCCCACTCCGTTCGTTTGCAGGAACCTTGGACGATATCCATGAGCTTACCCCAACAGCTTCCAACTGGATCTCCAACCTTGACACAAGCTTATAAATGTTGCTGATTAATCCACCGTCGTACGCAAGAAAACTTTTGTGGACTTTATTACAGAAATACGGACTTATTCTTCTATATATTCGGCCACTTCCTTCTTGATTCCCTTCTTTAATTGCTCCCTTTCCCCCCACGAAAGGTCATGAGATTCTTTCACTTTCGCCTTCTTGACCCGCTTCCGTCTACAGCTTTCCCCGATATCGTACTTCCGACTTATTGCACGGATATCTAACTCCTTCGCCTCCTGAATCATTTCTCTCCTGCCGTACGTTTCCATCAATTTTCACGGATAATGAAACAAATGACTGCCGATAATCCCATTGTCGATGGTAGCTTGCAACAAAAACCAGGTCTTTGTTCGTGGTGACTTCTAAGTTGGAGAAGCCACGTGATCGGAATCCAAGGCAGATGTCAACAAAGACAAACTTGCGTGATTTCGTCAGGGGTAAGTCATTAATAAAGATGTTCAAGAGAGTAAGGGCGAGTCTTGGGGTAGACCGTTGCGTCGCAGTAGTTCCACAGAGTTGACCGTCTAGCGTGGTAGCATCCCTCAAGCCTGTGCCAGATTGTATCGTAAGCTGCTGTCAGGTCGAAGAAAACAGCACCTGTCTTCAATCGGCGCCGAAACTCACTCTCGATGAAGGTGGACAACGCCAGCACCCGGTCGCAGGTGTTACGGTCATGGCGGAAGCCAGCCTGTTCAACACTCAACTGTGTCCATCGACGGTGTGATTTGTTGGAGGATTAGCCATTTCGGCAACTTAGAATAGCAACCGCTGAGCAAAGAGATCGGTCCATAGCTCGCTGCACGGCATGGGTCTTCGCCAGGCTTTGACAATGCCATCACCTTCGCCTGGTGCCAGATCTTTGGCATCCGATTCTCACTCGGCGCCCGGGTGAAGAACTTGGTGTTACAGTTCTGCGCCCGGGGACCAATATGCTCCAGGAATTTTGATGGGATGTTTTCGATGCCCGGAGTAATGCCTGACTTCATCAGGCAGAGGGCAACCTCAATCTTTGATGCGGTGAAGGCAGGGGATGGGCAGCAGTCATCGGTACTGAGCAGGAACTGTTTTTTTTTTCCTCCTTTTCCTCGAATCCCTTGTCGCAGGTTATCTTGGCTACTCGCAGGAGGTGGCTGGCAAGTGCATTTAAGATAACCTGAGGGCGTCGTTTAAGAGGAGGCATATGAGCTGCCCCTAGTTGACGAACCAACGATCATCCCTTCCTACTACTGCGCGAAAAGTCGAGCTGAGAAGTTGCTTCCTCCCAGCAGATGCGTCGGGCAGCGTCAAGTGACTCTATCAAGCTGCTTGCGAGCTCTTGTTCTCCTGACCCTTCGAACTGCTTGAGAAGTGCAGCACACTCTGTATCAAGGCAGGGCGTAAAGACTGGTTGATAGCCACGTGAAGCAGTGGCCGTCTTGAATATAGCACCGCAAAAACCTTAATCTATTTAGATGTTGTTGGAGGGGATACGCACAATTTTTTTTTTAGCGCTCTTCATAACCGGAAGCTGAAGGCCAATGAGCACCAATGAGTCGGTGGTGGCCGTGTGAGAAGTCCTCCAGTACAGTGGGCAATGCTTACAAAGGGTGGCCATCGAGGGCACGGAGCCAACAAAGGTCGGGGGAGTAGTCGCGCTGCCAGCGAGCCGAATGGAAAGTTCCACGCTGCTTGGCATCATGGCTCGACGTGAGGTCATTCAATGACGCCCAGTCGAGTAGCCTTTCACCATCGTCATTTGGTTCGGTAAAGCCCTAATCGGTGTGGTGGCTATTGAAGTCACCTATATAGACAGCAGGGTGCCACTATTTCGGCAGGATAGGTGACTTCCAAGACTCGCTGGGTGGTTTGTATACATTAATTGCTAACTCTTTCGATGTCGCAGAAAACTGATGACCGAATTGAGCAAGTGAAACGTTGATCCTGGTAAGATCTTGGAAAATTGTGTTAGTGGTACAAATCATAAGTGCATGATATCCATGCCGGATGAACAAGACACTATGGATTTTGTAGCCGGATGAACAAGACACTATGGATTTTGTAGCCGGATGAACAAGACACTATGGATTTTGTACCATTTCACTTAAATCAAAAGTTTCTCTATCCATTGGCGACATAAAGCATAAAAACCATAAGATCTTCAACCGTTATAGGTCCTCTCTTTTTTAAGTCCTGGAAATGGTATATGCAAACTTTTTTATTTTCTTGATCTTCGAAAAACTTGAAGCAACTCTATCATATTAAGAAGCGGTGTGATATGCAGTTGGCACAGACTAAACTCCTTATCAAAACTGAGGATGCAGACCATAAATATGTTTTTTGCCCAAGAGGGTGTTGCTTGCAGGTATTCAGTATGTCCCTGAGACACTCAGTACGACTGGGTTGGCCATTTTCCCCAGTAAAGCACAGCAGAATGCCTAGTGCTGTGAGCTGTAAGGACACCAGAGAAAAACTTTCCGGTGATTTTCTCCTTCGTTTTTGTACTTCGTGTTTTTGTACCTTGACAGCAAAACTGGTTGTTTTCTTCACTTTCATTGGAAGTCCAACTTATTTGCCTTGTGCAATCAGTAAGCCCCTTTGCACTCAGTAGGGTTGCCACCTTAAGCCAAGGCACCAATTGATACTATACCTACTGCTTTTGACTTACAGAAAATAACGATATTAGCTGCTATTAAGCTTTATTAAATGAAAAATCTTAACTAGTGTAAAATATGGACAAAACAGTGTCCATATTAGGAACAGTTTGCAGTAAGGACATTGCATCTGAAATATGTACCGTCCATAATAATGAATGGGTGGCAACTCTAGTGCTCAGACACATTATTAGATAGTGGTAACAAATGTACCATAGCAACCTGCTGCTGTATTATAAGAGAGGGATTTCTTGATTTTTAATCTGTTAGCTGATACAAGTTATTACCATTACATATAATTTCCACTTGACCCCAACACCCACATATGAGAAATAGTCCAAGTATGAGAATGTGAACAAAAGAGTGTCAAGTGAACAAAAGAGCCTAACTCCAGTGGAGAACATCATAGCTGTGTGATGGTTGAGTGTCTTCCACATACTTGGGGTCTTAGACAGAGAATGGAATATAAGCTGCCCCCCCCATATGTTCCAGCAATCAGACTGCCACTGAGGAGGCAGAGAGACGGGGCCCAAAAAAAAGAGAGAATGTGAAAGTTCAAGAATAGAAGCTTGAATTCCAGATCCTGACCACAGTCCACAGGCTCAGGACCCCTTGTCTAAGTCAAGGGTGGTAATGAGAGAAGGCTCATCCTAAGAATTCTTGTGACATGATTGTAGATCAAAAATAGGAAGAGAAGGGGAAAAGGACAAAGAGAGTACTGTGGAGTGAAGCCTTTCGGGATAGCAACAGTTGACAGAGAAGAGAGGATGTGACTGGCCCAAGAGACATAAAAAATGCTCAGAAAAATATATGAATTCAGTTGAGGTTGGGAATCGGCCATGCAGAATGATCACAAGAATGTGTGAGTGCTCCTCTGCCCCAGAAAAATAATTCAGTGAAGTGACCTGAATGCACATATCAATTGCATATTTGTTAACCCCTGAAAATGGAAAGTCATAATATGTGCCATGATTATTTCAAGGTAACTAGTATTGGGTTGTTCGGAAAGTTCTGTCCGAAAATTTTGACATACTGTATTTTTCCCAAATATTTTTCTTGCTTGGTCATATTTTTTCCTTATGTGCGTGTGCTATCGTATTTTATCAATATGCTTTTGTTTTGCTCCTATCGACTTTTTTTTTAGGTTATAATGATGTCAAACCGTGAGCACCTCCTGCACTGTTTGCTTTATGAGCACGATCTAGGAAGCTCTGCAGTACAGGCTCATCGCCGCATATGCCAAGCTATGGGCCAGGACGTCATCAGCGAACGTACGTGTCGCAGATGGTTCGCCAGGTTTTGCGCGGGCGACAGGACCCTGCAAGATGAGCCCGAGGTCTGGGCGGCCCTCCGAGGTCGATGACGATGAGTTGCTCAGACTGATCGAGGCTGATCCCAGAATGACCACCCATTCCTTGGTGGCCAGACTTGGATGTGCCAATAGCACCATATGTAGCCACCTCCTAGCCCTGGGAAAGGTGCTTAAGCTGGGGTGTTGGGTACCCCATGTACTGTCACAAGCTGACCGTGACCGTCGTTCGGACATCTGCACGTCTTTGCTGTTGCATTCGCACAACTTCGAGTGGTTGTGCTACGTCATCACTGGCGACGAAAAGTGGTGCCTGTACATTAACCGTACGTGCCATGGCCAATGGGTGAGCACGCACCAGCAGCCGGAGCCAGAGCCAAAACTTGATCCACACGCAAAGAAGCTCATGTTGACGGTTTGGTGGGATGCCAAAGGCGTCATCCTCTGGGAGGTGTTGCCCCACAACCAGACTGTGACTGCACAGTACTACTGCAACCAACTGCAGCGTCTCGACGACTAACTTGCTCTGGTTCGCCCGAGGCACGGCCGTGTTCTCTTCCTCCACGATAACGCGCGGCTGCATACCGCAAAGTGCACACGGGACGAGCTTCTCCAGCCGGGCTATGAGGTTCTGCCCAACCCAGCTTACAGTCCAGACATAGCACCATCAGACTACTGGCTCTTCCGCACACTCGACCGGCACCTACGCGAGAAGAGCTTCGCCGATGAGAACGCACTCAAGATGGAGATCGGCCACTTCTTCGACTCCCAGCCTGAGACATTCTACAAGGACGGCATCAACGCCCTGCCGGATCGCTAGCACTGTCACAAGCTGACCGTGACCGTCGTTCGGACATCTGCACGTCTTTGCTGTCGCGCTCGCGCAACTTCGAGTGGTTGCGCTACGTCATCACTAGCGACGAAAAGTGGTGCCTGTACATTAACCGTACGCGCCATGGCCAATGGGTGAGCACGCACCAGCAGCCGGAGCCAGAGCCGAAACCTGATCTGCACACGAAGCAGCTCATGTTGACGGTTTGGTGGGACGCCAAAGGCGTCATCCTCTGGGAGGTGCTGCCCCACAACCAGACTGTGACTGCGCAGTACTACTGCAACCAACTGCAGCGTCTCGACGACCAACTCGCTCTGGTTCGCCCGAGGCACGGCCGTGTTCTCTTCCTCCACGATAACGCGCGGCCGCATACCGCGAAGTGCACACGGGACAAGCTTCTCCAGCTGGGCTATGAGGTTCTGCCCCACCCAGCTTACAGTCCGGACATAGCGCCATGGCTCCTCCGCGCGCTCGACCGGCACCTACGCGAGAAGAGCTTCGCCAATGAGAACGCACTCAAGATGGAGATCGGCCACTTCTTCGACTCCCAGCCTGAGACATTCTACAAGGACGGCATCAACGCCCTGCCGGATCGCTGGCAGAGGGTTGTGGATGCAGATGTTGACTACTTAGTAGAATAAGGTGTGGTTGTTAATGAATAAACTTTGTGGAAAGAAAAGTGTGAAAAACGGACAGAACTTTCCGAACAACCCAATAATTCAGATAGCTTGACACCAAAGCATCATGTTTTTATTTCCATAAAGGAGGGAAAAATAAAAGATCTGAACATGGATCTTTGAGATGATGAAAAAAACATGAGAGCCAATATCAGATAGTATTAGGTTAAGGACTTTATCAGTAAGACTCCTTGGCCTACTTGCTAAGATATTAGAGTTAGAGGGCTGGAAAAAAAAAACTTTTTAATTTCTCAGAAGACTACACCAAACACAGGATGGCATTTCTCATTTCATCACACAGCATCATCCAGGAAGGCTGAGACCATAACCTCTAAGATAGGGGCCCAAGCCCACTTGCAGCATGACCTCAAAATAAAAATTCCAAGTCTTTTATAAGGGTACACTTGCCTTGCATGATTGGAAGACTTTTCCTGGGATCCTTTAGAGTTATTAGTAGGCACATGGCTATCCACACCCCTTTGCCTTGAAATATGATATGGCTGACTGTTGAAGTGCATGGAATTTAAATGTATTACAGATAATTATTTTTTTATCCTAAATGAATAGGAAGAGATCAAAATGAGATATACAATACCCTTTCCCACTTCCTCTGAGCAGGTGAGCCTTGCTGGCCTGAAGGGTCCATTTTGCACACCTCAAGCCTTTAACAAATTTATGACATATCTTAATCCTTTCCCTGGTGTCAACATAATATTACATCGTCATCCTTGAAGTGTTTGGATATCCCTGCCAGGGAGAAGGTTAAAAGGATTGCCAGTCCTTGCCTTACAATATGTCCTATGCATATTTTAATGTACTCTTCTCTGCCTGGAAGATGTTGCATGGCGATATTGAAAAAGTTTGGAACATACAACATAGCAATCACATATAGTACTTTCATATAGTTAATCTTTCAATGGCTGAAGCTTGAGCTTAGCTTTCATTGCTGCATATCGATTCACAATTGCTTGCACCTCAGGATCTGCCCCATTCAATTTGACAGAGCTCAGGTCCAACTGTTGAGTTTCACTCCTCTGGTTTTCAAATACAGTAGTATTCTGGATCCAAACTGACTCAGATGGTGATTTGCAAGCAGGAGAGGTAAAACCTAAAAGAGAACACATTTATGCATGATTATGGTAATTCTTCACTCTTACCTTGGCATAAGACAGGTTAGGGACCATTCCTGGCTCACCTTCATCCTTGCTAGAGCCCGAAACTGTTGACTGGGGAATCCCAGTGGCACTTAAACAACTGAAGGGAACCTTTCCCTGAATATCACCATTTTGTTGTGGCCTGTGATTTTCTCTTTCCTGTGCTTTGCTTTCGATGCTGGTAGTTTGTGGAGGTGTCTGAGAATCTTGATCCAATTCAGTTTTATTAGAAGCTTGGCCTCTGCTGTCACACACATCTGACTGAGAGACTGAGAGAAGAGACTGAGGAGGTTGACAGAGAACTGGAGGATCCATTAACATTGATTCGTCTATGCCAAACCCTTGTGTCGTGGATGGATCATCACGATTGAAGTGCTCATCTCTGTCCAGAGTCCATGGAATTGCCAAGTCAAACACAGACGATGGGTGATGATTTCCAATCTGCTTTGCACTAGCTTGCCCCAGCATTTCTTCCCTGGCCAATGGTGGAGTTTGAGGAATAGGAGGAAGCTTGATTTTCATTGAAGGCAACTCAACTGTGAATGAGGTACCAAAGACAAACTTCAATTGCAGAGTTCTTAAGAAAAATATGAGAGGGACATGGCTGACATCTGGGCTCAAGCTCATTCCAGTAGGACCAAAAAGTTCATTACTTGAATTTATGAGATTTTTCCAGCAATAAGCCGAATGCTGTGTAATCAAAGACTAATGATGTCAGAAAAAATGTCTATCCTCATATGTATGTAAAGGGAAACTACAATATACATCCATCACAGTTTGTTCTTAACCCTTCAAATGTACCTGGCATATATCAGGTTGTAAAGGTGAAATTTAGACATTTTGATTTTTTCTAGAAAAATCTGGAAAATGTTAGAAGGCCCCAGTCATTCTATGCTCACGGGATTGAAAGTTTGCAGCAAAAGTGGCGAGATGTGATTGATATTGATATTGATTACCTGCAAGACTGAACTCTAGTCGTTGTTGAGTTAATTGTCAATAAATTGTTTTCTGGAAAAGGTCTAAATTTCACCTTTACAACCTGATATATATGCCCACTCACTAGTGTGCTCGCACTGCTGTGGGTGTAAATTAATGCTTTGAAATGCCTGTCAATTCTTTTGCTGTTTCTGTGGCCATTCAACAGTGTCAATGAAAAGGAACTTGTCATGCCCTTCCCCTAGACATGTTCAGTGAACTATGTGAATGCCTTTTATCTACTTTTATTCAATATATATCACAATTTTTGCCTGACAAAGAAAGCTAAATAATAATAAAATAAATTAAACACCTAAAATAATTCACCACAGAGCTGTGGGCAAGTGTAATCTAAATTAGCATTCAATGTGTTAAACAAAACAAAACTCAAGAAAAGACTGGTGAAAGTTTAGATGATACTCTGCTTGGTACATATTTGCTGGAGATTAAGGTGGAAATCTAGTTCCTTGGGTGTGATGATGCCAGAGCAATTATACTGGTTTAGAGATTGAGATTGTCTCTGCTTTTATCCTTGCTTTGTCAAACATTCATGAGCTGTTTTCATGACACTATTATTTGGACATGTGAAAACCACCATGTAGATGCAAAGCTTGTTATGGTATGGAATTGAAGTCACATGTCTTTGAGGGAATTAAAACATCAAAAGTTTTCCTCTTGAATCCATTACTGCTCTTCTCTTTCCTTACTTTGACAAGGGAATGCAATTTGTGATATACTATGTTCCCAGATTAGCTGGAATAAGCCTATAGTCATTCATTTTTTAATTAATGAAGAAATCAAACCACATCTCTAATCCTACCTTGCACCAGCTTTCTACCATTGTAATACATAATTCCCCCCGAATATGAAGATATGTATATAGAACAGTGTTTTGAATTTCAACACTGCTCATTTTCTGATGCTGTTCTTTGGAAACGGCAAAGAAGTCTCAGGAGGTAAGCAATCTCATGCTGCTACTCCTTGGCACCTTAACTGAGAAATATTAGAGAAAGAAAAAAAGAATTCAAGAATAGAAGAAGAAGAAAAGAAGAAGAAGAAAAAGAATTCAAGGCATAGTTTTACAAATTTTAAGTCAAAACTAGGAAGAATTTCAGTCTTTTCATCACATTCCAATACCATTTCCAGCAACTGTGGACAAGTTTTTCCACTTAATGTATGCATATTTTTTTAAAGGTAAAAAGCAATGATGATGAAAACCTACCCTAGCAGAACATTTTATCCTACCTACAGCAAGTTAGATGGATTCAAAATGGTTTAAAGTCAATATTTTTCTATAACCTATTTCATTTCATTCCAACAGTGACAATTCCTCTCAATACTTATACTTACTATCCACTTTGAAGATACTGGCAAAGAGACCTGGACCATCTGGTTTCTCAATCTGTGTGGAATCCATATGGTGAATCAGGGGCATGGATATATTATTTCTGGGAACATTTGTACTGACAGGAGAACCACCCAGCATTGTCCTGTGTCCAACTTGCATAACTGAAAAAGAAAACACCATCAGTTTGTCAAGTGAACTCACTTCATATCCGATGAATTGAATTAGATGCTCCAAGCAATGCACAGTGACATAAGGGCACATTTGCAACCCTAAACACAGACTTCATGCTAAAAAGCATCAGGATCAGATGATGATTTTGCATTCATTTCCAGTTATTAATTCTTTCAATGCATCTAGTTCCCAAGTTGGAATTGAGTCAATATTTTCCCCCTGTGAATACTTTATAAATGCATAACACCAAAGGCATTGTCCATCTTCTCTGAATCCTTCAGGAAGTCTTTGGATAAGGATAAGTTAGAAAGTTTACAGTCATTGATTAGCCTGTATATGCATTAACTAGATGCAATACCAACATAGAGTGTCAAACTACTCAGTACCCAAAAAAATTACTCAATTTTCTTTTCAGTTCTCTGGATTGAGACAGTTTATTTTAATGCAAGTTTTGAATCATGATAGCAAATAGAACACAAAGCTTCTTGTGAGTTGGCTGTGACACAGCTAATAGAACCCAAAGAATATGTAGTGGGATGTACTGATTACAAATTAAAAACAGATTGTGCCATAAGCTGTAATGCAAGCTGTTTAGCACCTACTGTAGAAGTAAGGTGGGACCATGAGACATGGAGGAAAATGGAAGTCTGGCCAACTGACAAGGTTACTAAACATTCACTCTGTAGCATATCAAAAGGTCTCTGTCATTATCTCTTTTTCATTTGCTCCTGCTTTATCCTTGAGTTTCAGAATATTTCCAAAAAAATATTGAAAAAATTACACCATATGCTAGAGGCCATTTTGAAAATTTGCTATAAATACTGAAGGCTCAAATTAAAAAAAACTTTGCTGTACATGCAGACACACCTGTAAAGATATATTTATTCAATTCGACAATATTTGATAATTTATTGTTTGCTTTAGGGTCCACAATTTTTTAGAGTATATCCTGACTCCAATGTGGAGAACAACTCATCTCTTGATGAAGTTTACAACATATGAAACCATCAGACACAAGGAGAGAAATCATTCTCACCTGGAGGTGTAATTGAGAAGTAAGGAATCTGAGGTGAGTCCACAGGGAATCTCTTGCGTGCCAGATGCTGCACCAATGGTGTGCTGGGAAATATTGGTAACTCATTGTTCTCTGTGGTAAAGCTAGTCTCTGCCTCAGTCATTTTTTCAAATAGCTGGGAGACCTCCAATGCGAGTTCTGAATTCCTCTTTTGCAACTCAGTTGTACTCATACAGTACTCTTGTAGCAATTTTCCTGCATCCTGTAGAAAAGCTCTGACTCCAGCAATGTTCACTTCCTCTCCTTTGTCAACTGGCAGAGAAAGGGTGTAAAAAATATTCTACCTAATAACATAGGGAATGACATACACTGCAGAACTGATGGAGTTTTTCCCAATTACATACTATTTGATAGCAAGAATTAGCAGAGTTGATCTTTAGTTAAAGCTGATCACTATTCTGATTTTGCTCTGTATTTTAAACTTGATTTCAGAGAATTTCTTTCCACAGAGGGAATTTCATCAATCATAGCAATCTTATGTTGATCAGCATACCATAAACATAGTTAGGTTTATGTTAGCACTGAAGGTAAATAAATGTAATTTATTGCAATTTCTGTCTAGCACATACATGACATATTTAACACAACATAGGAAATATTTAGCTGTTTGTGCATGGAGTTGGTTGAATGCTTATTCATAAAAACACAGGACTCAAAACTGGGATCTGATTTACTTTCAACTATCTCATATGCTGTTAGATGGCAATAGCAATTACATTCATGATCCAATCAAGGGGAAGGAGCACAAAACTCTGCCCCATTGATTGGGGTCATGTATGCAATTGCTCATAGATAAATTGCTCAATAGGAGTAATGAATATTTGATGTAAGAATGTTTTAATACCTAGTTTATGTTTTGGAAATAATATTTATTTATTGACTTTCAAATAATTCCCATTCATGGCACTTGATTCTTCTCACTAAAGTTTGAAGTTGAAGATCTTTGAATGAATTTCAGAAAATGTGAAGAAAAATTATTTAAATTAAAGCCTCTTAAATTCTAATCACAACCTAAAGGGAAAAAGAAATCAGATGACATATGACAAGTGATGTCTTGAATTAAAGAGCAGGCAGCTAATGTTTTTTAAAGTTATCAAGTCACATTTTATCACAAAACCTTTATTTCTCTCTTTTTTTAAAATCATTGTGACACAAGGGTGCTGCATAATTCTTATCCAACAATTCTGGCTATAATGCCATAATTCTTATAGCACTTGACTATTGTGCCATACTTCTCTTTCTTCCCACCCTCTTACTACCAGAATCCAGGTAGTCTTATGTTTAACTCATTGCAGTATAAAGATGGGCATACTTGTTGCCTGACAATGTATTAGAACATGTGTTTTTGTTCTATATTTTCTAAACACATTTCCCATTTGATACTCATAGTCAATTCTCAATAGTTTACTGATCGTTTATGAAGCAAATTCATAGGTGTCAAAACCCTCCTTGCTTGCAAAAATTAGCATTTTTGCAGATTTAACCACTGGCACACCACCAAAATTTATACTGCAATGGGTTAACTCTTTGTTTCATCCCTTCATTCCCTAAGAATCTCTTCTAAGTACTTTGCCAAATTACTATCACATGTCTTCATGAAAATACAAGGATTATTGAACTTTATAAGTTTACGGCCCAGTCAACACAAATGACCACATTTTTGTATTATGGTCCATTAGACAAAAACCAGCAGTTATAGGGTTAAAGAGCTCTGATGTCCAGGTGAAAGCTCCATGCATGTCAATTGATTTTATTTGGAATTTTCTTGAGTTGAGTAACTGAAAATGACTCACCCTACTAAAATCATGCTGACACGTAAGGTATTGGGGAATGCTTCCCTTATCTTGAAAAAATATTTCCAATATAGTCACAATTTGGTGGGTGGAGAAGATATCTAATCAACTCACAGGCATCTGGGTGCAGAGTACTCTCCAAGAGACGAAGACACAGGGAGCCTGCCTTGATGATCCGTAGCAACTCATTGATTTCTGGTTTGTCCAGTCCTTCCTCAAACACCTCTCGAGGGAATTTGACCTTTAAGATCTCTGGCAATGGTGTAGAAACATCCTCCTTTTTTATGACAATTTTAGCATTGGTACTGCCTTCCATGACTTGTTTCAATTTCTCCCATGCCAAGATGTGACTCTTCATCATGTCCTTAGCTTCCCTCAGCATTTCCTCAGCAACCAGAACTTCTTTCTTGTGAACCACTTCAGCCAGTTGTGTCTCCACATCAGCTGCTTTTGTTTTGGTCTTCTTGCACAACAGTTTTAATTGAGCAATAAGTTTCTTCTTCTTATTCTCCAATGCACGTGACTGTAAAATGATGTGCTGTGATACAGGGTGCCATTTGTCAAGGAAGATTTTCAGATTGTCCCTCATACAACGGTACATTTCTACTTCAGAATGTGCACTTTCCTCATCACATTCAGACAGTCTGAGCACTTCTCCTGCACCACCTAGGGCAGTAAATCCAACAATGCCACACTGAGGTCAGCTTACAATTGAAATCATATAATAAAGTAGGGGGTTGATTTAGTACTAGTATGTAGGGTACTAAAAAAGTTTCCAGATGTGACTTCACGTAGGAAATTTTTGTGACTTCGAAAGACTTCGTGTAGGAAAGTACACTACACTTTCAGCTCCAATTGAGATGAGTCTGTTTAAAATCTTTCAGTAATTTATTTGTCATTTTATACCCTATAAGCTTCTTCATCTGGCAATGGATCTTGGAACAATGGATCCACAAGCACTTTTGTGATTTCCAGTGTGGCTTAACACAAGAGCAGAGCATTGCCAGGGTGCAAGGTGCATTTGGGGGTGGTGCCCTGTGATCCAGCATAGCATTTTTCTGGTATGCTGAACTTTGAAGGGAATGGTGAGCAATGACCGATGAACCTTGCACCAAATAGTTGTGACTGAGGCTAGACAACTTGCAGGCATGCAGGTTATGAAATGTCATAAATTGAATACATGAATATATTTGAAAATTTGCACACAATCTCAAATCATGTGGAGCTGAAGGTGTAAAAAAGCTTTTTTGTGTGACCCATTCCATGAAGTCACACCCAGAGTCACTCTTTCTGAGTGCCCCATGTAATACTGCCCCCAATCCCAATTTTTGGACATCATCTGAACTGATGCCTGAACTTTGGCTCAACTAATGCCAAGAATGACAATTGGGAATTTCACTGGCTCCCATTACTCACTGAGATCTTCACTTTGAACATCTTGTTCAAACAAGATTCTTCATCAAGTGTTTCTCTAAACAGGCTAACTTCCACTGCCTGAAGCAAAGCTTAACCTGAACAAAATACAGTCATTGTTTGATAAAGTGAACTTGAAGGGAGAGGCTAAAAAATTTAGCTATAAGGAAAATTCATTATAGGGGATTCCCCACATTTCACTGGAAAAGAGACCACTTATCAAAATGTCATTTATAGCAAAAATGGATGCAGTTGCCCATTCATGAAAAAAATGTGAAAGTCTAAGTCCGTGACATATTGCAAAAAATACAGCTTCCAAGATGTGTATATATACCTAAATGGGTGTGCACAGCAATGTGTCCTTATGCAAGTGTAATAAGAAGCAAATGAGTTGTGGATGCTGTTCATTCATTGGACTCAAAAGTCCCAAATGGTTGTCAGCTACGATCTTTCCTGGATGATTTTTTGAGCTGTGGTCTGCAAAGCACTCAATGTTTAGAAAGTTTTGGGCTCAACATTCAGCTTTTGACTGAAAAATAGCTGAAGATGGTAGACAGCTCTGATTGACCAATTAGAATTCTGGGCTAGGCATGGCCCTTATCCTTAAGATCCTGAGATTAAGACTGACTCTGACAGAGCTTCCTTACTCTCCAAGGTCACACCAATAAGTGAGTGGAGCATGCTTAATTTAGATGAGATTTTCCAGGAATGTGCAAAAGAAAGTAGCCCTGACATGTGCCACAGACTTAAACTTTGTAATACAGAACAGTTTTGTTCCTTCAGACATAAAATGACTTAGCAAACTTAATGAATTGTTGGGCAAATGGCTAAGGACTTGGAAAATTTTCATAAAAAAGGAAATGTTTTATATAGAGGCTATTATATTGAGCATCAACTGTATCTCACATACAATGACCAGTTCATTCCAAAAAGTGTCCTTGAATGATTCATACTTTCTCATTAGCCACTCTAAAACATTGCTTGGAGATATCCCACAATATGAATACTGAATGGATTTTGTTCCCATGAGGCACAAGACACTCACTCATGGAAGCAGTGATCTGATGGAGAATGAATTGGGAGAGCATCAGCAAGGGGTGGATAAACTTTCCATCAAGAAAGGTCACTCCCCCAGGCTGCATCCAAATGACTGTTGACACTGAAGGAAGACCTGCCTCTTCATGATTCTGATGAGTAAAAGACCACCAAAATAAATACTAGTGCTATAAAATGAAACACAAGAATTGACCCTAACAGTTACAATGGTTATACTGGTTACAATGGGGATATTGGTTATTTAGTCCTTCCCCTCATTTTATGAAAAATTGGGCACAGGAACTGAAAACAATCTTAAACAATTCTATGCATATGATGCCTCTGAATGCATTTATGAAGCACTTATTCTGAAGCATGGGATCCATCCATCCATTTTTTCATTCCTATTGTTTATCAATTAAAACTCTAATTATAATGAAATCCTAATCAAAGCTGATATTAGGAGAAAAAGTTGAAATTTGAGGCTGATTTGCATACTGGATGAATGTCTTTCTGTAAAAATAACCTGGAAAAATGAGAAGAAAATATCAAGTACAGAAAGGGGTAATTTGATATCCATAATATATATATAACAATCAATAATTAAATTCAACCCTACTGGCATATGGTCTCCTTTCAGATTTTCATTAAGTAATTCAAATCAGTGATATTCAGATGTTAGTCTCAACTTTCATTTACACCTCATCACCTTCGTTCAACAAAATTAAAGTTCTATCTGACTC
The DNA here is from genome assembly GCA_905338385.1 of Darwinula stevensoni. NCBI lineage: Eukaryota > Metazoa > Arthropoda > Ostracoda > Podocopida > Darwinulidae > Darwinula > Darwinula stevensoni. The sequence goes on from CAJPEV010000522.1 coordinate 26,241, forward strand.
TTGAGGAAATAGAAATTGATTCAATATATCAATTACCTATATAAAAGCACTTTCATGTGACATGTTGCTATTGCATTAACTACATTGAAGATGAAATGAAAGTTTCATATGAAACCTAAAGAGGATGCTGAATATTTAATAAATTTGTTAAAATTTTGCCTGACTTCAGATATGACCTTATTGAATTTATGTGACTATGTATGACCTATTAAACCAAGCAACATCCTTATCAAAAAGTTTCCACTGGAAATGAGGAGGAAATACAACTTTTGTAATTAAAATAACTCTTTTCGCAATGGAATTGGTAAATACACCTTTTGTGAGGCCATGGAATGTAAGAAAGTCAAGTCAAGGTGATAAGATGCAGTAAGAACTGTATACGGTACTGATATAATATGGAAGTTCATCAGATTAATGGAAATCAATACGTTCACAGGTACAAACACAGCTCTATGAAACATAAAAACCAGAAATTGTCCCCTCTTTTCATTTTAAAAGGGACAAGAATTAGAACCAATTGAACTTTGGAAACAAACACTTGACATAACTGAATATGTAAAAGGCATTTGATGATAAATGATGTGTCCTTTTCTAAATTCAAGGGTTTACTTCAGGTGTAAGGCTGGCTGGAAACTTTTTTTTGCAAAGCCTGACTCAATAGGATGCATGAAGGGGCTTTCTAAGGGAATAAAGACTTCTGGGAGATGGGACATGTAATATCCATGCACCACCAGGAAACTGGTGATCTAACCTTTTTCAGCGTCTGCATCAATGTGGTGAAGGCATTCACAAACTGAGCTTCTTGTTTCTTATCTTGGAGAGGCCATGGGGGAACACCAAGCTCTTTGCTTTCCTTGCAGTATGAAGAGAGAAAATGAGCAACTGCCAAGAATGTAGTCCGATTTGGCACCCTGAATGGAACCTAAATTGAAGAAAGGATGAATGCACTCAAGAAAGAATCCACAACTTTCTTGAATTACTCAAAAGCAATGGAAAAGAACTGTTCACAAGATTTAGGCCACAGCTGGTGAGCCACAACTACTGCAAGTTTGCTAAGACATCAATCTGGTTCCATAACCAGATTTTTAGATGGCTTAGAGGCAGCATTTGAAGGTCAAAATCTTCACTGAAATAGCATCCAACAAAGAATGTTCAATATCTTAATGCTTCCTATTCTTTTCCAAATGCTGGAATTCATTACCATATTGGCAATAATTCTAATGCTGCTTACCTACAGTAGGCATTTTTGAAAGTACATGATCCAATAGGCCCAAGTCTTCTGGCCATTCATATTTTGGGTTTGCCTTTCCCTTTTCTCCATTTGTGATACATTAATGCCTCTAATTGATTGCAATGGTACCACTACAGTTTAAAACCACAGAATTTGTCTAGAGGAACTGGTGACTGAACCCACAAAAAATTTACACATGGTAAGTGATATGATTCTGCCAAGGAATCCTTGGAACCATGAGCATATAGACCAGGGGTGGCCAGACTTTCTGACCTTACAAGCCATATAACAAAATATTCCTAAGAGACACTGAGAGACACAAGACACACACCACTTTACACAAGCAAACACTACAATTTTTACAAAAAGTTTCACATCCTTGTGAGCCACATTTGATCTGCTTAGGTGCCACTGTTTGGCCACCCGATGTAGACCAACATGCAGAGCACTCTCTAACTGAAAACTCAAGGATGAAATTCCTGTCTCGTGTCAATTGCCAAATCTTGTTGCACCTTGTAGTTAACATTAAGTAAGCATCAACTGAAATATGTGATGGCCAAAGGAAAGTGAACATGCAAAAGACTTAAGTTTTGAAGTAGTAGCTTGTCAAGTGAAAGACTTCTCAGACACAATTTGAGAAAACATGAAAATTCACAAGTTCCTATGACAAGTAAGGTGTTTTTGAATGACTCAAAAAGCAGATTGAGGAAATGAGAGAAAAAAGAAAGGTGAATGTCAAAGCTTGCAGACAGAAAAGCACAACTTGGCAAAACCTTTAGTCAATTCATGCAACCATGAATTTAGGGACAGAGAAGTAGTTGGAGATAGCAAGAAGGAAGAATGGACTGGTTCATGTGCATGCACAGCTATCTTTTATTTCACTGCTGTTCAGTCATTTTGCCATAAGGAGTAACCCCTTTCTGGTCATTCAAAGCAAGCAGAATTTGAATGGCACAAACCCTGAATTCAGAAACATTAACCTCATGTAAAGATGGAGTTGATACTAATGGTTTTTCCTACAAGCAGCTGCAATCCACATTTGGCACTAATGGTGCAGAGAAATTCTAGGATGAAAAAGTGCTGAATGCTTGAATCACCATTGCAGATGTAAACAGCCTGTTGCCAAAGTCAAATCTCATGAAAAGAAATACTGGAAGATTAGGTAAATTGAAACCCATAGAGAACATGGAATTGCTTCCTACACAAAAGGCCAGCTCCTTTTGTTCTTCAGTAAGATCCAGATAAAACTAATACTCTGTAGTTTCCATGCAAGAAACATCTAAAAACAGGAACTTCTACATGAACTGATGAGATTCAATTTTTTTGCATATAAAAAAGGTGTATTTCTGTTCCAATAACATATTTATCAAGTGACTTCCTCATCTGCAATGCACTAGTCACAAAGTGAGAGGCAACATTACCTCTGCAAATGGAATTTTGTACTTGGGTGCAAGGTCTTTTAATCCAAGAAGAATGAGATTTTGATGAAGGGATTCTTGCATGCGCATCACCTCAGGATTGTCCCTGCAAATAGAATTAACAGCTCAGCATTAATTGGAGCATTTCAAGGATAAAATGAGTGAAAGCATCAGGATGGGGAACCAAACTGGAGCCACTGTGGGTTGGGGGTAAGAGGAATAGGAGAAGAATGGTAGAAGAGTAAGGGAGAAGAGCACCTTCTCATAGGTACTGTCTGGCATCAACTGAAATGTGATACCTGTGCAAGTCCAGGGAGATCAGAGGACTATTTCACTTAAGAGAGGAGATCACAAAGTAATTTGCCTTCTGTAAACTATTCTTCATAAATATTCCTTCTCTTCTATAACTTAAACTCTTTTATTTTATTATATCACTATTAACTTACCACAAGAAATTGCAATATCATCAGTCAAAGCTGCAACTCTAAATACACAGGTCCCATTTGGAAATATACACTCTAAGTGATCTAAGTGGGTTCCATATGAAGTGCACAGTAATGTCAGATTGGTAAGATAGCATTATTTCTGCACAGAATGCCACCTTTCCCACATTATCTTTCTCTTTCTTCCCTTTTTCATGCAGGCAATCCCTTCATACCCTAGCTGCATACAGTTCCAGTGATGGCTTTGTTGCATTAAAATTTTTTTCAGGAGGGGTGGGGAAAGCTTGGCATGAGGTGCTAATACTATCATGGATGACTATCAACCTGAATCCAAGAGAGATAAAAGTCTAACCCTTTAGAGAGAGAGAAAAAAAAGTATATGAATCACTCATTGAGCATGAGGCATCTGTAGCTAGATATCACTAGGGCTGGGATTTTTATGCATGGAAATCCTGCAAACCTTTAAATAGTTGCAAAACATTTAATGCATTGATAGACAAGAAGTTGGTAGGCCTAATGCACTATGTGTACAAAAACAGAAAGCCCATTTTTATTAACTCAGTTTTGTCCTAGATTCATGAAGGAAATTGGCAAAATCATCTGAAGAAGCTTATATGGCTAGATCAATGTTTCAAGTGCCCCAAGGTAGAAATGTGGCCTCCCCCTTTGCCCACTCTTCTCATGACTTAAGGAAGGAGGGTGAGGCAAAGAGGATGTGTCAAGAAAGATAAGATGACTCAACTAAATCTTGTCATTGTGACCATTCCTGTTTTACATTATACAAAGGTGAAAATTAGAAATGTCACAATGTACTTACATATCAATAGTTTAACCCTTTCAGTCCAGGTGGGACTCAGGAGTCCTGCCCAGACTGATGATACTATCAACATGTTTTACTTCATATCATTGAAAACTATATGATTTTGCCCTGAAGACAGTAAGACAGAATGCACAAAGCTTCTTATAACTGAGGGAGCCTGCAAACTAGTCAACTGGTAGATGTTAGATGACAAGCAATCATACTCAAAGATGGTACATCACTTCACCAGGGTCAAATTACATTCAGAGAGCTGGAGTATTTCTCTCTTTGCCCTTTCACAAGAAAAAAGTGCATTTTCTTCTCTATGATCCATCCTAAACCATCACTGACAATACAACTGCCCTGCAATGCAGTAAGCTTGACACCTGGATGATAACCTGGAAATAGCATCTTCTCTGTTCCAATTGGGGTAAGGGTACAAATTTAACCCTTTTGTGCATGAATTTTTAAAGCAAGACAAAAATATTCCTTTTTGGTGTAAAATCTATGGAGGTACTCTGCTGTAGTAGTCCAATGTTCCAGCCCTATTGCGACCCTCATTGTCTCGTGGAACATGATAATATTGAGAAACAAGCACTAAAATCAGAGGCTAAGGACATAGCTTTTAACAGAAGCCACTACTAGATTTTCAATCAGTCGAACAAGACAGGTTATTATAAAAAATATGCCTCTGCAGTGAAATCATGTCACATCTTCAACTGAAATCCACATAAATTAGGCCTAGCCCTGAACTAGGTCTACGAATAACCCTATCACAGACCTAAGGGTCTAACGTCTATTTCCTCATTATGTTAAGGTTACAATAGGCCAAAGATCCAAGAGCCCAAATGTTACTTGCTTCTTACATTTTTTAATTTGAAGCCAAGTCCGTGTTCCCTGCTCACATCAACCTTGTGCCCCACGATAATCTGATTAGCGATGATGATCACTATATCGAACCATATCACGATAACAGATGCCTATGGACAGCACCAACGCGCGCCTGACTGCTAGCGTACATACTGCCATCAGGGCTGTCAACTCCCTTGAAAATTAATTTTGATGAGAACAATGATAATGCTTCACATGGACAGAAACATGTTGTGTATATAGTCTGCACATCAATCCCAAAGTAATAGGCTAATGGTCTCATTGATACCAATAACAATTTTACTCAGTGTGGCACCTTATAAATCCATTCAGACATGATCCTCCTACCTGAAGAATGACTGCTCAATAGAAGACCCGATAATTTTTTTGTTATCCTGGGATACACTGTCCCTCAGAACTTCTCGGAGACAAGCTCCTTTACTCCAGAGACACAAGATCGTCTCAAAACCAGAAGGCGCCGATTTTTCAGGAAGGCGAGAAAATGCTGCAACGTTTCCATTTCGAGGAGGAAATTCCCCATGTCCGGTGCCGGCGTTCCAGGTTCTGTTTCCAAGGTTCGTCGTCTGAGACTGGATGTTCCCTTTGGTCCTCTGCTAAGTCGATCTCAACTCACGAGAGAGAGCATCGTCAAGGAGGAGGAAGCCCGAAACTAGAAGCTTGGATATTCCAAATGAGCTGATCTTTGCAGCCGTTCATACGAATACCGTTCATACATTCTTTCAATGCATACCATTGTTTTCTATGGGCTTACCGACAGCAGCGGAACAAACATTTCCTCTGGTCTTACGTTTGACGTGAATTGGTATTTGGAAGATGTCTCAAGTGGAAACACTAGTAGCGCCAATGGCTTTATGGGGGTATGTGAACGCATCGCGAAAGCACTGTAAATTCTAGGATGTACCCAGGTGGCCTACAACATCGGCAAATCGTCGGTGACGTTGGTGTTCACTGCCGCGGTCTGAATGCAGAACGGCGCCAACGTCATCAGACACTGACTACTGCTTTTCTCGCGTATCCATGCGATGTGGCGTTGGCGTTCGTGCACCGTCGTGGAGGATCCACTCAGCTGAGACGAAGTTTGGCGGTTGGTAGGATCAGTTGATCGCATCCTACAATGTTTTTCAATTGAGTCGTACAATTTTTCACTTGACTCGGACACCTGTGCATGTGATGTTCCTCATGCACGAGTGTCTGAGTCAAGTGAGAATTGGTCTAACTCGAGTGAAAAGCAATGTACCAGATCTGAATTTAACTGTCATGGAGGAACCAAGACCACGAAGAAATCGTTGCCATAACTTGCTGACGTGGCCGTGTTCAGCGTTCTGAGCAGGAAAATTCCGAGTTTCATATATTCTTTATATTATGCTATTGTTCCCTGACAGAGATTGGAAGTAACCCAACAATGACATCAAAACTCTCTTTTCCAAGGAATTGGCAGTTTTCCACAATCGGGGCCGCCCAGAGGTTTCCAGGGGCCCGGGCAAACCTAAACCAGGGACCTTTTGGAGGCCCCCTTGGGACCCCGTGATACGCAGGGCCCGGGGCAGATTGCTCCCTTTGCCCCTCCTCTCCCCCTTCCTCTGGGCGGCCCTGTTCACAATTACTAGATGGTCTATTAGGGAGTGTTCATGTTTTCCTTACAAAGCAATGCTCTCTTCGAGTGTTCTGTGGTATACGTGCACAAATCTTTTCAATACGTTCCATTCCACTATAGTTCCTTAACTTAAAGTCTGAGTGGCCAGAAAATTTGGATGGTTTCTCAGGTTACACTAAAGAGACTTAAAGAGTAAAAAAATTTATTAGTGAGCTTGAGTAACACATACCACAGCCTCTTCACTCTTCTACTTTGTAGAAAATCAGAGGATTTCAATAGCGATATTAACACATTGGTGACGGGCCCCGAGAAATCTCGTAGTACGCTCGCGAGCGGTTGGTGACCGGCCCCGGGGCAGGTCACCAATGTGTTAAACAACTTTTTATGTGAATGTCATGAATAAATATTAAACAAATAGAAAGTTACTAAACGCCTAAAAAGTCACAAAAAAGAAACTTCTAACAACCTTCTTGTGTGGACTATTATTTTTTGCAGTTTGGTTTTCAGCAGTTTTTGACAGCTTCTCCCAGGTGGATTGGAATTCAAAGTTTTTACTAAGCTATTTGTGAATTCTGATGCATAGGTAGGTGATGTGATGTATAAGGGACTTCTCTGTGATTGTTTCTTATATTTCTTCTTTTTTTAGAAGCTGTTTATTGCATGTTCAGGACAGGAAACAACAATACAAAATGTACACTTACACTGTATATTTATTCAGATACTGCAGATCTGCAATCTGCAGACAAGTTATTCCCCCAGATAAGCATCCCAATATGACATAAAGGTATGGAAATCAGCAGAGCAGCTGTTATCACAGCTTTGACAGGCCTCTTCCTATCACAGGCACATCCAGATAGGATTTTGCTAGTGGGTAGAGCCCCTGGTGACGTTTGAATTCGACTATGTCCACCACTGTCTTGGCCTGGAACAAAAAGATTTTATACAATTCATAGTGCTACAGTTTTTCCTCTAGGCTGCTAAGAAAAGCTATAGATTTTCATTCTCAACTTATGATTCTCAATCCTGTCAGTCTTGAACCAAAATCATGGTACTACTAGGTGGAACAACAGCATTAGATTCCAATTATAAAACTGGTTAATATGAAATAATAAGATCAGGATGGTAGTTACAATTAGGGAAGCAAAAGCCTGTCTTTGTGGGGAAAAAAAAAACAAAATAACTTAAGTTGAGCAACTATTTTCCATGGAATTCGACACTGAAAGAGAGGGAAATCTGGCAGTTGGGACTTCAAGGGGAGGCAAAGGTATCACAATGAGTGAAAATTTCTCAGCAATGGTCAGACTTCCAGATATGTGTATTTTTATCTTATGGAAACAAGTCCCTGGAAGCTTTCTTTATTTTGACTCATTGCAGAAACAGGTCATATTTGGACATACAGTTATTAATTTGCTTCCCATTATTATGGAAAATAAAATTATGGAAATGACACTCCAAATGAAAAAATAATGCATACAATTTTGTACGGATCAAGATTCTCTTTTAAAGTCAAGCAGTGTAAAATCAAAAGCACTCAAGTTGTGAATGCCTATCACAGCTGTGCAGTATAAAGACCCCTATCTTTGAACCATGTTAAAAAAAAAAATAGATTTTTGAAAATTAAGAAACAAAACTAACAATAAAAAACAGACAAGTAAAAGGCAAGAAAGGTTCAAAAGATGAAAACATAGAATTAAAACTTGCACTTGCTTCATGTGACATAATAAGCTGTTGAGTTTCAAATTCATTTTTACAGGCTTTAAGCTCAATATCAAATCAGTTCATGTCTGTTAATTTTTTTTGGCTCACCCTCAATTTCATAAGTTGTAAAATAGGTTGTATGAACTTGACCTGGAGGTAACACTGTATAGTTCATCCATGAATGGCAAAGAAAATGGCTCAAAGTGCAATTTTATATGTAAGTTATATGGAAATATAGTGTCTCAAAGAAAGGGGAAGCCAATGAGACAAGCTTTTAGCAATGAAGGCTTTTAAGAAGCATATCAAATTTACAATACCTCAAAAAGGGCCAGTGCAGTGAGTAGGTCTGCTATTTGGATTCTCTCCTTTCTTGGAATAATATTCTACTCTATATTTAATAAAGTTTTATCTCTGCCAGTCATTGTTGTAACCAATACTACCACACTTGAATACTGGCAGAATGGATCTCTACTCTCCTCTACTGGATCTCAATGAAGCCCTGGTCTAATTTGAGTATTATCCAAGTATACATTTTAACATGGTAGGGATTCACAAAGGAGCATGGAGAGATCAGTGGCAGGAATTAGCATAAGAGATAATAAAATACCCTGTTCCCTTGAATAAAGGAGAAAGGACACCAGTCCTGGGCATCATGCATTCTATTGAGAAGAGCAAACAGATCTGCACTAAACACCTAGCATGAATGGTATATGGAGCTATGGATAAATCATTCACCAAATAGCAGTCAAGACAAGGAATACATTCAAATAGAAAACTAAAGAACGAATAGATTAAATATAAAATCTTGAAGGACTGGAGTCCTCTGAGAGTTGATAGAAGAAAAACTATAGAGGAGGCCTTTGTCCAACAATGGACATTGATGATGGAAGGAGAGGTAACAAGGAACAGGCCCTTGCCTCACTACTGATGGTTTCAGATACATATGGCTGTTTTTATTTTTAACATTTGGACTCTAGTTCATCTTTTGTAGATGAGCCTTTACTTGTTAACATAACTTGTGACTTTGATGATTCATAAGAAGCAGTCAAGAGTCATCAACTTCTGGGATGGAGCTGTAAATGATACTTTCATACCACAGAGCTTCCTGACAAGGCAATTTATGGGAGAAATAAATGCTCCTAAGTAACCTTTCTTCTCATTACCCAATACTAATTTAGCCACTCCAGGTCCATACATGCACCATGTACTACCAGTGGATATCTAGGGATGAAGAAAACTGAGAAAACAATAATTGCAGGAGCTTGACCTTACCACTTTCAGAGAAGGTGCACCATGAAGCTCCAGGGAAGAAGGTTGATCTTTAGGTTTCACTTTAGATTGCACATAGATGGCTAGTTTACGTCGCTTCTTAGATTCATGATAAATGAAGTCCTAAATGGAATGAAAAGAAAGCCCAATGTATATATGGTATCCATCCATATAACACCAACCAAAAATCACTGAAAGAAAAGCAATGAAGGCAATCCAAAGGGTCCAGAAGAATTAAGAATATTAGCCTGTTCTGAGCAGAGCCCTAAGAATAGGCAAAATCAAGAAATTGCAACTCACTGGAAATAATGATATCCCCAATGATGTGGCAGCTTTCTGCCACATTATTGTTCACATCTTTGATTACCTGGCTATCCCAAATTGAAATTTCTTGCATTCAAAGGGACAAAGTTTTGAATGTTGTTTTCAGTTTTTTTTGAGAAATTGACTGTATCTGAAGTTAAAGGTCAAAAGTAAAACCATTTGACATTCAACTTTATTTTTCTCTTGCAAACTTCATGAAACCCACATCATATGAAAGGGCATTAACTCTTTTGTTTCAGAATTGTGATATATGTTTGCAGGAACATGTATGACCAGGTAAGGAATTTCAACAACTGCAGCAAATTGTTAAAAGAGCTTGAAAATTGTGATTTCATCTCTCTATGTTAATAAAGACAGAACAAAGAGGCACTTGAGTGATGACTACCAGACCAGATTGGCATTTTTGGCAATATTCAATTCATAGTACCTCAAAAAGCACCTGACCTGTGTAGCTGAAAAATTGTGATTTAGTTTCTCAGAGTACCCAACAAGTCCACAAAATTTTATTAAAATTGAAGGGGGTCAGTTCAGTTTTCTTTTTCTCTTTTGCTTTGATTTGACATGAAGTTACCCATTTCTCTAAACCCTGACTCACTACTCCTGCCAAATTGCATTGAAGCTTCTAGGTATTATGCAGCATCATTGTAGCCCCACCAACTAGCTGCTTCAGACATAAAACAAAGTTTGTCTTTTCAAGTTTCTGTCAGTGGGATAAATCACATTGCCACTTTGGCTGGGGAAAATCGCTGTGCCTGTGATGAAGAGTAGAAACAGAGATACAATGAGATAGGAACACCTTAAAACAGTATGTACAACAGTACTATTAGGATGAGGAATTCTGAACATTGAAGCAGGCAACTCTTTTTAATAAATGACTCAATTGAGACTCTCCTAGTATGCAAAAAAAAATATTTATGTTTCATTTAAATGTTCTGGCAGTATTTATGGAAAATTCTGTTACAACCCTTGGGAACAGATGAAACTTTTCAAAGTTCATTGAAACTTGGTCACTGACTGAGGTAGAAGTAATTTTTTTCAGCATTGTAAATGGTAGCAGAATCAGTAATGAATAAATGCAATGAAGGAATAGGTGTAGAAGATATGTAGGTAGCCATGTCAAGTTGTGAATCTATGTAAGGGAATGGAAGAGTAAGAGAGAGCAAGGACTGCTGAATTCATGAGTTCACAGTCAGAAATCCACCTCAGAGGTCTGATTAAAACATTTCCCACAAAGTAGGAGGCCTCATATGGTCTTGGGATTAAAAACAACTTAGTGTACTCATAAATCCATGTTCATGTAAACAATACTGACAAACTATACCAACCTTATAGAAATTCATGATGTCCTCCTTTGTGAGGGAACGTAGGTGCTCAGCTTCTATTTCATCTCGATTGAAGTGATAATATTTGGATGTGATTTCTGCCCACATTTTCGAGCTTTCTCCCTTCATCTTCTTTGGTTTTTCCAAAATTCTTGAATGCAGGGCTTCTTTATGTTTTTTAAAGTCTTCTTCCTTCATTTCAGTCAGATATTCCTAGAAAAATTGTAAAAAAAAAAGGCATTACAATTCATGCTTTCCATAGAGCAGGGGTTCTTAACCTTTTTTGCACCTTCTACCCCAGATCCTCAAGTATTGCCCATGGACTCCCATCCCCAGTTATCAGAAACTTTGGAACACCTGCACTTGTGATGGTAAATGATGTTTTCAAGGAGCTACCTTCAATTATATATTTAATATTCCATTAATCTACCGACTCCATGGACCCCATTTTAAGAACCCCTGCCATAGATTATATACATTGATTTAATTGATTAAAGTTTGGCAGCTGAGACAATAACATCTCTTCAGAAGCAAATACATTGAAAACTTAGCTGTTATAAGAGAACTAGCAAGTACAGCATCTATACATGGAATATATTTAAACTAAAGAAAAAAAATTATGAAAGAAGAGAGACTCAGGTACAAAGGAGAGGCAAAAACATGCCCCTGGTTGACTCCAGAGTAGGAAAAGCAGATGAGACTTTTAGATTTAAATCATCCTGCAGGCTTCAAGGAAAACACAAGAATGACAGAAACTATGTCAATGGGAAACACCTATAAAACCTTGGAAAATCATAAATGCAAACATAACTGTGTCTAGCACACCATTGAGAAAGTCCTGGAAATCTCCATAGGCAGAAGCATCACTCCTAATTCAAACTCCACTTTGTAGGACTTGAGACAGTTGGTGGTAGTACATGACTGATTGAGTGACTTCATTGTACAAAACAGGGGAGGGATACTAGCTTAATTTCTTTCATATTGTGTCTGAAGCTCATAAAACAGTAGTGCTGAAACTAATTATGCCATGATCAGCAATTACTTCCTGTAACATGTATGAGTCAGGACCCAGGACCTGCTTGACAATTTAGTAAGGTCACAAAAAATGAGTAAATAATAGGGGAAAGAGATAGTCAGAATTTTTCTGGGCGTATATCTAATGTCTCCCAAAGACATTGACCAAGTGAGCATGGATATATTTTCCATATCCAGGGAAATGAAGAGGATGGCCCACAAATAAAATGTTTAGTGATTCTTCAACTGGTTACAATTTCTGGGTGTATTAAACATTCCTAATTGACATCAGATGCATTACAATTTTTTCATGTTCCCATAAAATAAACAGTTCAGTTCTTGATGATAAGCAAAAAGTGAAGCATGCAATGCTTCATTTTTTGCTTACCATCCCCCCTCAAGCAAACTCCAGAAAGTAATGTAATTGAAGATTACAAAATGTGAATGTGCACTGATGAATTCTGTTCTTGGTTCTTCTTGTCTTGAATCAAACCATCTAACATTCTCCTCAGTGCAGTCCATTGTCCAAGGAGTCAACTAATGGAATAAAGACTCACATGCCAATTATACAGACAGGTGATGAAGTTCTCTGTATCTATTCCATGTATCAATCCATTACTGCATGAATCCTTCTAACCTCTGTCTGGATGTAAAGGATGGGGCCTTTCCCTTCATTGGCTACTTATTGAGGAATGCCTACATAAAAGAAGGGGCTCGGCTTCATTTCCATCACTTGCAATTTGTTGATATATTGCAAAAATGAGAATCAAAGAAGGTGCCTCTAAAACGTGTCTTACCTGAACATAATCAAGGAAGGCTTCAATCCTTGAGTTGAGATACTCAGGGTCATAAAGTGACTGAACAATAACAGCCACTCCTTGAACACCATTAGATTGCCTCACTCCACTGAAAACAAGATAGCCCAGTTGCTCCTGGGATGAGCATGGGTTTTTTAATCCATCACAAGGAAAGGCTGGTTACAGTACAATAATGCTGGAAAAGTTCATACTTTTGTGCGAAGGACATCAAAACAGAGTTCATTGATGATTTGACAGAAAAGCCCAACCAGCATATTGTTGTGGGTGTCTTCAACAAGGCATTGGAAGTATATCATGACACAAGAACTCTCATGCACTTCATGTGGTTGGGAGTATAAAAAATTGTCACCTGGGAAGAAAGTGATACATTATAGTGCCAAAGAAATAAATTCAATTCAGTGAAAAAAGAATGCAAAGTAAAGATAAAATAAATGAGTATCTAAGCTAAAAATGTTGTACTTTGCTTGCATAAACAATACTTTGGGTCACAACTTGTCATGAAGTACAACCTCCCCATATGATCTTGAAATCTTCACAAGAAGCTGTCATTGTTATCCAAAGTGGTCATTGTAGCAGAGACAGTCACATGTATGGGCAGCAAACAGACAATATAAGTTGATGGTAGCACTTGAAAGAAATTACATCTCACCATCAAGTAGCTGAACTTCTCTATCCTGAATTATTTGACTGGGAAACAATGGGATTGATCTTGTTGACCCCTTTTCTGTCAAGTAGGACCTCAGGACATCAATGTAGCCATCTGCTTGCTGAAGGAAGAGGAAAGATAAAAGAGCTGGCAAACTTGTCTCAGTTGTATCAGAACTAAGCATTTTCAGTCAATAAAGTAGGGACCAATTTTTATATTTCTGCAACTTTTGAACAAGAGCACCAATGCCTTTGAAGTTTTTTGTTGCACACTAGCCCATTGGCCTTCTTTCTGTGAAAACTGATTGAGCTAAAATTTAAACAAACTAAATAAAGAGAATCCAGATGCACTATTATATTAAAATGTCCAATCAGAGAATTAGTTAACATGCTGACAGTGAGGCCTTTTTAAAAATTAAGTCATTTGTATACCATCCAATTCTTCTTTTTGCCAATGCAAGAGGTTTTGAAAAAGCCCTATACACAAAGACATTAAAAAACTGCCTGTATATGAAAGAGAAGCAGGTCAGCATGAGCCAGGCCATGTTGGCACTCTGTCATATGTGCAAGAAAATAGTTCATGGGGGAGGGCTTTTGGTCCCTGAGACAGATGTAATTATCTAAGGATACTGGGGAAGGAGCCATCTCCTCTCTTACACCTCCCACCTCCAAGAGACATCCTCCTGACTTGGATATACAAGATAAAATCTTAAACCTCCAGGAACCAGGGCTGACTCTGTCCTTGTTTGTATGTATATATGTGGATGTGATTCTTTCCTTCCCTTTCTTACTTTATGGGCATTGACAAGGTGGATGAATGAATGCAAGATGACCTCTGGCCGAGTTAAATTTTATAATATATCATTTGTTCTTGTTCTCGTATTATCTTGTATTTCATTACAGACCCCACTGCAGCGCTGTGTGCACTAATTTGGATCCATGATAAAGTAGCAGCATCTACGTACAAATACATCAGGAAAATCCTCAGGTTCATCAGCACAACCAACATATATTTTAACCAGTCATTTTAAATACCCATAACAAGATATTCATGATTAATTTCAATATCCTTGTTAATTATTTCAGCATCAGTGAAAGTATATTGAAATTAGTCAAGAAAACCTGGAGAAGTGAGCCTTCAGAAATATCTGGTCAGAAAATATGTTAACTGTGATGTCATGTCCCCCATTGTGAGCTTTGGGCTCACAAGGGGGAAAAGACAGTGTGCACAGTGACAATGCTGACAGTGTGCCAACATAGCCTGGCTTGCACAAATATGTTACTCCTTTCAATAAATGGCAGTTTTTGAACCTATTGAGATGTGGGGTCTTCAAAACCTCTTGAACCCATAAAACACACAATGAATGAAGTGATAGCATGTGTAAACCGATTTCTTTTATTGAATACCTTTAGGTGCCTGTATCTATTGACTAATTTCAACCTGTTTTCACAGAAACAAGGACAATGGACAAATGCTCCATGTGAAAATGGTATGGGCCCACTGTACAGTGTTACCAGTAGCCCAAGATATACAATGTCAGTTCATGAATTTTCCCCATCAATGAATCTGCATTAACTCTTGTATTATATCTTAATATCACTGAAACTGCATGTGTGCATAAATAACTTGTTATTGAACATTGGTTCATTGTATTTTGTGCTTCCAGAGCAAAAAGTATTTGACAACTATTGAATTACCTGATGCTCTCTAGCTAAGGAGTGTGGTGAAAACTGAATCAGAAAGTTGCCCCAAGAAAAATTCTGGCTGTGCCAAAACTAACATTAATGAAGTCATACATCATCACCAATTACATTTCTATAGTATCAGGAATCAATCCTTGAACAAAAAAGCATTCACTTCCATGTAAAGGAATCTCACATATTAATATTAGTTGACAAAGTGACCATTATTTGATAGCTTCGTTGTAGTAGCCATGATTACTACAGTTTGACTTGAGTCTGGGCAGATCTTAAGCAGAAGTATCAAAAATTTTCATCTGCATGAGCAACATTAAGTAATTGATTGAAAAAATAACTGACCTGAGTCACATGTCCCTATTGGGCATACTGTGACTAAAAGAATTATTTAATAAACCCATCTGGTTCATACCACCCTCTGTCAATTGTCCACATGCAGAGACATAACTAAAAAGAGGGATATTGCACTAATTCTGAATCTATTTTTTGAGTCCAAAGAAAACTGCACATGAACAGACTAAAAATTTTCTCATGTGCAGTATTTTGTGTATCTATAGTTTGATGCAGGGTGAGTTTCTTGAACTCTGTCTCTGCCAATACATTGTTTTCAGATTGAATTCATTCTCAAATAAGAGTGGTTCCACTGATTGCAGGTAGTGGCATTTTCCATGGGTGAAAGTCTCTGACCTGATAAAGCAGAGCCTTAGGAAGTTATATTTTCTCCATTCTCCACAATAGGGGAAGGTATGAACTAAATCTGAAAACAGTCTATGTGATCCTTTTTAAGGACAGGGAAGTATTATAGGAAAAATAAAAAGAAAGTGGATCACTCAGGATCAAAGTTGCCATGCATTAAAAAAAATTATCAGAAGGAATCAGTACCATCAATGAAAAGGGAAAGCATGAAAGGAAATGAAGCCATGGGACCTGTAGCTAGAAAACTCTAGGAATACTCCGATTTCAAAAAAGAAATGAAGGAAAAACCACACCACTCTTACACCATATTTTTCACTCTAATCTGTCAGCATGAAGGTTGAAGCTGCGAAGCTGTGTAGGCTTACTGTGTGCTACCTTTTAAAAGTACCAGTTATTAATTCACTCTCTTTTCTTTCTTTCTCTATTATTTTCCGTTGTCCTATGCCAGCAGCTTCTGCTTGCTAGACTTCACAATGAGCAACAGTTGCAGTGGTACAGGGGGTGAAGCCCAAAAGCTCCCCTTCATTTCTGATCCAGTCATCACTTGACACTTAACTTCTATCTACAGTGTTTCTAGATGAGTTTCTTACATCTTGCAGACTGCTGGGCATAAGTGGGAAAATGTTCTGCATCATTCTTTTAACATGCACCATGAATCTCAATCTTTCATACCCCCTTTCTCTCCTCCACATATCCAATTCCACTCAGAATGGCTAGGCCACCAGGCAACTTTGACCCTGGGACTACTATCTCTATTTTTTATATGGTCTTGTCTTGTAGTACACTTGTGTAGTCCATAAATCTGGACATTCAATCCATGAAGACAAAGGATTATCTATAAGGCAAGCATTTTTCCCTCCCATGGGTATCAGATGGGCTTTTCATTTGGAGTGCCACTTGCTTAGTGGAAGGGCAGAAGGGGGTATGAAACATTATGTAACATGTGGAGATCATTTTGAGTGAAGTATGAAGTATGGGCATTCCATTATCTGGGAAATAAAGTTAATGGAAAAAACTGTAGTTAGGCAGTACAAAAACTAGGAGATTCAGCTGGCAGTTATTTGAACAAATTGCCCCAGCTGTTCATGTAAATGGATGCTCCAGCAGACTCAACTTGAGTTCGTTCAGCTTTTCAAGGTGACAGGGTGACTATTACAAGAAGTTTCCATCCAGCTTTGAAGGCCAAAAATAGTGGTGTGTAAAAAATGGAAAAGGGGCATTCTGACTGCATAGGATGAGCATGTATGCCATAGATGGATGTTTGAAATTCCCTAATTGCCTCCTACCCCACCATTCCCATCATTGTGATTGAGTTAGCAAATTTCAGACTTATGATGAAGATGGGACTTTGTAAATTCTGCAGAACTAAATCTTAACTTTTATCATGTCTCAGTTCATCTGTGAATCAATTTCATCACTACAATTATAACATCGTCTTAATCATCTAGTAGTTCTAACAGGCCAGCAGCACCATAAAGAAAGGAAGAAAACATGAATATAATCATGTCAGGTCATGATGCATGCATTCACATCATCTACAATCCTCACCTTTTGAGTAAGATTCCCATGAATCAGGCATTCAACATGCAGATGTGATAGGAAGGAATTCACAAAATTCTCCAGATTGTGAACTGTGATCTGTGGCAGTGCTTGCAGAAGGTCTTCCATGCTCCATGATCGGTCTGTCGTCAACTGTGAGAGGTAATAGCACGCATGCTGCATAGGTTGCTCTGCTTTGAAGTTCTTCAAACTGCGCTCATAGAGTTCTTTCAGTAGAATGAAGCGTTTTGGGTTGGCTTTGAAATGAGTCAACTTATCCATGATCTTGTCCAGAAGTACATGCTGCTTGTCACTGAAGCCATATATTGTCAGTTGCAGTCCATATTTGGAACAATCTAGAGAGTAATTTAGACCAGCAACTTGTGCTGAGTGTGCATACTCATTGAGAGCATCTCTAAACAACCATACTAGAAGATTATTCATGTTGCAATGTGTGGGATCCAAGTATGCCAAAGGACTCACAAACTGAAACTTCAGGATTGCTTTTGGACGAAAGTATCTGTCATCTTGTTTATACCAAACTCGAAAAAGAGGAGAATTCTCGATGAGTTGAGGGGTCTTCTTTGCATCTTTCGGCAATGTATGTAGCACAAAATTGGTTGGAATGAATTCATTCTTTGGAGGTAGGGCAAGTTCAGTGTGCATGTTTAGATGTGCCCATTTCTTGATAACTTCAGGGTAAATGTCACTGATTGAATATTCTATTCCATACCATTCCTCCTTATGGACTGTGGTACCTTCAAATTTCTTTGCTATAACTGTGAGTCTCACTCTGTCTGGGATGAGAAGGCCCAAGACCTCAGAAATTAGTTCTGGCTTGAATTGATCAAAGAGATATGGTCCTGACAGCACTTCATCAATGGGATATTCACGGAGAGACAGGGTGACCTGAACCACATAGTTGATAGGATTTTCTTTGTCCTTGAACCGGAAGTCAATGGATGAAAGATTCCTGCACTCCTCAAATATCCACTCTTGAGGACCACTAACGTGAAGGAGCTTCAAATATTGAAATATGATTTCTGCAATCTCTTCAGTATGTTCCAAGCCATCTTCAGTGAGATCAACATTCACTTGAAAGAATGCAAATCCAGGAGCACCTGCATATTTTCCTGCAACTAAAGTATTTACCCATCCCTTTTCCTTCAGCAGAGATAAAATGCTCCCTGGTCCCTTATGACCAATCAGATGGGATAGGTAATGCTCAGGAGCACTTCTGTAAAATTGTTTGTAGTCGGGTATAGGAAAAGTGAGAGTAAGTTCTCTAATGTCCTTGACAGGCAGAACTTCCAGAACTTTCCGAAGCTGGGGTTCCTTGTAAGGATGGTCTAGCCATTCAGGAGCTTGGATGTCCTTGTTCTTGACACCACTGAACAACTCTACAACTCTCTCCTCCAGCTCCTCCAATGACTCTGCCATAAGATGAATAAAAACATTTGAGTATCATATTCACATGCATCAAGAAAATATAAAGGGAAAGAAAAGTCAAGAAGGTCCTTTGCCCCATAACTCTCAAATAAGTGCCTCATCCAAGACATTGACAGTGAAGGATCATTTTTAAATGTTTTCAAGAGTTAAGGGATTTGATGGATGGTGATTATTTTTGCATAACTCCTCGCCTTGTTCTTATACCATCCACTGCATTTCAAGCTCAAGCTATCAAACAAAACAGGTCTCTCTCCCTCCTTTTATTTACCCTAAAGAAAGTTCGAAATTGATTTTTTGGTTAGTCACTCTCCAAGCACTGTTGTATGTATGCCCTACCAGTCTCATTATCTATCTATAGTTGATGAGTTGTGACTCCCTTAGTAACAGCACCAAACTCAAAAATGATATGAACATGGGTGAGAAGCCATTCCACTACAGTTTTCTTTGGCTCTTTTATGTCTATTATCCTTCATCAAAGCCCATTTTTGTCTTCAGGAATATTGACATAGATTTAGCTTTGATGAAACTTCTTTTCCCTTACCTCTTATCTCTTTTTCATGCATTCAGAAGAATTTTTCTCATGGACAAGATGGATATATTGAGGTAAAATTTATTTGCTAGTTGATAAACTGTTAAGAGATCTGCTGTATAGCATATATAGAGCACAATATGAACCTTCAGCTTCCAACAATCTCAAAATTTTCAAGAAACCACATATCACACAGGAAAAAGTCCTGATGCAAGATTTTAAAGGTAACAATGGAAGAAACTCTATGAAGAGTTGGCCATGCCCCACCTAACCAGATCTACTAACAATTTTTTTGGTTGACATTTCATGAAGACTCTGTGTTGCTGTCAAAAGTATGTTGAACCTCATCCTGATATTAACTGTTAATATTGGCAAAAGGTGCTGATATATTGGTACCTTCAGCCAATATATCTACAACTTGGGATTAAGATGGTTAAGCATTCTAGATTGCTCTGAGGTTTTTCTTGAAGGTCCAATTTCAGGAAAAAATCTTTCTCTCAAGTTACTGACCTGAGGTTGTTCCTACATAGCTCTGACTGTATAGGAACTCATGTGGAGGCTTCCAATGAATGAATTCCTGTACAATGGTCATCCTATAACTTCCTGCATAAAATACTTATCTTTATACAGAATGGAAATAGAGAATCAAATTTAGGCATGGGATTTCATACATTCTTGTATACTTTCAATTATATCTTTTCCTTGGCACATTCAGGATTCCCTTAGTATGAAGTGCCTTTTTTAAGCTGAAAACTTCTCTGGACACAGATGGGTCTTTCCACACCAAGTGGTCTGAAGATTTGTAGAAGGGAATTTTATTACATTTTTAAATATTACATTCTGCACAAAATTGCATAATCTCATTTTCCTGAAGGCATTATTTAATAAGAATAATGGTTGGTATGCAAGAACGTATAAAACCGATAAAATAGCTATTTTGGGGGGTATCACATGATAGGTTTGATAGGTTTGATAGGTTGGCCGTATGCAGAAACATTTTATATTTTATATATTATTTTATATATTTTATATTTTATAAGAATCGCTTCAATCTATTATGATCCAGAGCTTGTTTATTCTGCTTATAACGAGCTACCTGGGTAGATTGCAATGCATTTTATTAACCCAATTAATTATGTAAACCGTCGCAACTTGTGCTGAGCGCAGTTACTCTGAGATAGATTAAATCCCGTAGAATTCTTTGTATCAAGCCACGGCAGTCGGAATTCAAGCACTTCCGGTAAACGGGGTCAGATTAGTACCATTAAATCATCACACAACACTCTGGTCAGTCATGTGAGCGGATGCACACGGCATTGTTCCTGGGTGGGAGATGATGGATAGGAGGTTGTCATCAGGAAGATTCAAGAATACCTATCATGATCGATATAAAATACCTATCATAATAGGTATGAAGATACCTATCATAATAGGCTTGACGATGGATACCTATAATTTGTTCTTGCATACAGAACTGAGCAAATAATAGACCTACCGCCTGATACCTATCATGATAGGTACCATGTAATAGGCTATCATGTGATAGGTTCTTGCATACAGGCAAATATCTTTAAAACTGAAAGATTTATTCATTTTTTATATATATTATTTGTACCACAACTATATGCATGAATATATTATTTGTACCAGCTCTCATACATAATAGACAATGTTTTCCCAAATTTTCAAATAAATTTATTTGAACATAGTGATTTTGTAGCAAATTTCAAGTGGCTTACTTTTTTTTGGCCAACCCTGTATATACAGATTTCTCATATTAAAATTAGGTCTCAGAACTTGTCACATTCAACACTTTTCTGTCACATCCATCATGGTCACAAAATAGCCTTGCTTTCCTTTCTGAGCTATGTAATTATGGGGTAACCTATACTAATTACAGGCTTTCATTTTATCTACCAAATGAACATAATACTAAATTAGTAGGTCCTGCTATATGACAGAAATGTGACCATTAGAACAAATGACTTTAATCTGAGGTTTCATGACATGTCACATCTGACTCTTTTCTTTGTCCACTGATACACTTCCAGCAAAGGAGAGCATACAAGACTTTGGCTTTTGGAATTTTCAGTCAATACCTGAGGCTAATTGTTGCAACCTTTATGTGTTGATTCATCATTTATATTACAGTTAAATGCATTTTGTATGCCAAACATTTTACTCCAGATGTCACATCTGACACCTTTGACTGGCCAAGATCGTTCTAAGGAATCTAATGTTGTATAAAAATTCCCATATATTGGCTCCAGTGGTAATGGGAATAAAACAACCTTCAAACTCACTCTCTTTGATTCATGCTTCACAAAACCATACATTGCATCATTTGGAAGCATAAAAAGGTTAGTAAACAATATTCACAAAAAAGTGAACATTCAAAGCTGTCTTACAGATTAATGATTGCATAATGGAATCTTATGAGGTAATCCTTGTAAAACAGTGGATTCATATCTTCCATTACTGCATTCAGATGGCATGTAGTGCATTCAGTATATATTCTGTACTATTCATTGAATTTAAATAGCTTTGCTGCAATCTCTCTGTTAGCAAAAGGACTGTGATCTTCCTGTATCACCAAGCATGCAACAATTGGTCACATCTAGGTTTTCATGAATGCAAATATAATCATACCTTTTCCAAGGACGCACAAGGTCATAATGTTTGCAGAGTACCACTTATCATGAAAATCCAGCAAGGCCTTCTGGACATCAATCCCCTTCTCTGAAGGTCTCTTGCTCAGTGTTTCAAGATTCCCTGAAAAAAAAAATACAAGCAGTCCAAAAGAAATGAAAGATTATGCAAGTTACTCAGTAAAGTAATTTGGACACAACATTTTATTATATGCACTGTACTAAAGCCATTATTATGAATCACAGGTGATAGAGGGCTCCTTCTTTAAAAGTTCCAGGTGTTTTAGCATAATTCCTTTAATCCTATGTTGGGTGACTGGCTGGTGATCCATATTGGCAAACCCTCAAATCTATAAAAGCTTCTGATTCTCATCAATTGTGATAATTAAAGCTGAAAGCAATCAACACTTAGTATGAATTATTGCAGAATGCTGCAAAAAAATAATGCTAAAATAAGTGCTACTTATATGAGGGACATTCATTATACTTTAGATGGTATCCATGTTCCCCTGTAGCCTCCTAATGCAATTAGGGATCTGTCACCTTCCATTAAAGCGTTTTCTTCCCACTTTCCTCTTTTTATTACGTAATTAATGAACACATATATTAGAAAAATGTGGAATTATGATGTTCTGATTGCAGAATCTGATTCTGAAACAAATTAAATGTCCAGGTTTAGTGTGAGCGCATAGAAATCTAGGCGATTAGAGACGTGTAGAGCACGCACAAAAATAACCTGAAGTGATCCACTCACAAATCTTCTAAGAGAGGAGTTGAAAGAATTTATCCTCGTTTTGTAAACCAGTTAGGCATACAAGGCTTTGGTGCTGTTTGCAGAACTGAAGAGGACCCTTTCTCTCAAACTTCTCGGTACTCTGTGGGTACTGACCTATAGATACTGAAGAGGACTTATCCTCTTTTGTATGTGTAGTTCATCACTTCAGAATTTACCTCTACTTTATCCGTGGAGAAATCCAATCACGAGGGACTCATTGAGTAATGTTGAATGAATGTTGCCATCAATATTGTTTCAACATTCCATTTCAATATTGAAACAATGTTGACAAAATGACATCTTCACATTGAATCAATGTGGCACCTCGATGTTGTTTCAACATCATAAATGTTGCCATGAAACATTGTTTCAATGTTGTTTCCACATGGATGTGTTACTTGGGTCCGCGTCTTTACAAGGGTTACCTATAGGCCTGCTAACTCAATCCCCTCAGGGCACGTACCTTCTATGTCGAACTTCACCTGTAGTAGGAAATAAAATAGCTACTTCTTCCGCCCCCCCCCCCCCCGCTTCGCTGAAGGAAGAAAATGTATGAGTGTGGTGTTAGCCTAAGGACCCATCCATGGGTTTGGCCTAGGCCTGCGAAATCCGTCTCCCCCCTTCCTGAAACGTGCCCCCAGGGCATGGACTACCAAAGTTTTACATTCGAAGTTGGAGTTTCTCTGGAGTCGACAACCTAGCAGCCATTCACGTTCCTTCCGTTTTATTGAAGGAAGTGTGTACCTGAGAATGGAATAGGCCTAAGTGTCCGTCTGAGGGTTAGGCGTAGGCTTTCAAAATGCGACCCCCCAGGAATGAGCCCCCAGGGCACTTACCCCCAAAGTTGGAATTTTTCTGAAGTCAGCAATCTAACAGCTATTTGTGTACCAAGTTTCAGTCAGTCATCATGTCTAGAACATGGTTAGAATTAGTGTCAGTCAGTCAGTCACCATCGTCAAAATATATGAGATCCAAGTCGTTCTGAATTCATATTGACACGGCCATGCTTTCCGTACGCGGCATCATTGCGAAAAGTTACCCTTTCTAGTATCTCAATTTAAGAGGGTTTCGGACGAAAGACGGATTTGGAATAATTCTCAAGTGTAGGTTGAAAACTATTTCTAAACGATGAAACGATGAAATTATAAAACTATCTGCAGCTCAAAATGTCGCTTCTCCTCGGTCAGCTCTTTATTCTGAAATATATATTCATTCATTATGGGAAAGGGCTGGTATTTGCGCCAAGGAACACATCCCATCGGCCACATTGTATTAGAATGGACCCTACTGGCTGGGCGTTAATGTCCACACCCAACCAGATTTTACCGCATTACCTGGGCGAGTAAAACCTTCAGAACCATATTACCATAAAATACGTTAATATTCAAAGAGAAACGTCTTTAGGACAATATGAAGAATCACCGATACGTCTAATAGATTTTCGCCATTCATTTACATTTATATTTATTTAAAAAATGAAGCCCAAATTTCTGAATTAATGTGAAAGAGGGGGGAAATGCATCCAACACCGAACAAGAAATAGACAAAATCATGATCGAAACATTAATAAAAATCGCTGGAACACCATGGTAGGAGGCCTGCAGCCACAAAATTAAAGAAGCGATGAATGCCACCATCCTCCGGAGACTTCCCCCAGTAGAATTTGCTTCCACGAGCGGAGGAGAGCGACTCGCTGAGTCACTGAGACTGAGGCGTGACGAGGGTCGAGGGGACTCCTGCACTCCAGCGAATGGATTCGCCCTTTGCTACACCCTGCGTACAGAAAGTATTGGTCATGCCTCACAATTCTTGACTCAAAGGTATTGCCACTTAAAAGTTCTAATCTTCGTTAGGCGATATATTTCGTACAAGTTTTTGGAGGTTATTCAGGTCAAGCTCGCTGTTATATTAAAGCTTTAATTCCCTTATCAATTCCCCCTCTCGCTCTCTTCTCACTACCCCCTCTCATTGGAGTTTCTTCCTTTTTTATTCATTAAAAATGCAAGCAACTATAACGAATTGAGCATCACGGGAACAGTTTTTCCTCGGAGGTGAAGATTCAACTTATCGAGAAAATCTATGCATTTAGTCCTATTGACTGATGGGGCATCCTCCGAGTAGAAAACTATTCTCGGAATTCGCTATAAATTGACAAAGTTATAGTAATATTCAATACAAGACAATAACAATAAAAAAGAATTCATATTTGAAAAATTAGAATTTGGAAGTCTTCTTTATGTAGGAGAGGAATTCCCAAAACCAAATCTAATTACCTTCTCCCTCACCATTCTTCAAATGCACTCTAAAAAGAACAAGACTATCTAGGAAGAAGAAAGACCTGAGAACTTACTCGGCCGCAGAAGAGGCGACCCACGCGGGAAGATCTCATCAGACTCTTATTAAGAAGGCAATGGAAGACGAAGATAAGGAAACCCTGAAACACAGACGCAAGACCATCGATATCGGGCCCGCTCCGCTGACGCGCATCGCAGCGGCAAGTAGTGTCTTGCCTGGGACGCATTCGCGATCGTGAAGAAGTAGGCGAAGACAGGCGTGATCTGCATGTAGAGGAAGCCAAAGACCCAGCCGATCCCCAGCAGGCAGGACAGGGTCAAAGTTGTCCTCACGAAGGCACTACAAGCACGTCCAAATTTCATTTCAAGGATATGCTGTTTTGGCTTGTGTCACTTCCCTTTCTTATGAGTGTATTGTGGTGGTCGGCTTGACCACTAGATCAATTTGGTTAGGAAATTCCAATTTCAGGCCAATTCCCAGTCAGGAAAGTGTCACCAGGTCTATAGCCATTTTAAGCTTATGCTAGTCGTGCTTAGAGAGGGAAAATTCATACGTGATTGCTTTAGTCTTTTCGATGCTAGACGCTAAAAAATACCATACTATGTATTTATGAGATATCCCGCACGGCGTTTTTGCTCCCATGTTCACATTTGGAACTTATATATCTGCTTTTCCTCTCAAACCTAAGTGCGTCTAAACGAATATCACAGATAGGGAAAGAAAGACCGTGTGAATCAAGTTAATCGCGAACATAGTTGTCCTGGAAAAGATTTTGCAATCCATGCTTGGCTTTCCCAAGAATTATTTCAACAATAAAAAAGTCTGTGTCCAGCATGAACTTGACTTAACAAATTTTCCTGCATTTTCAATTAAACAGGTGGTAGCTAAAAAGTCGCGGCGATCGGTCTTCCTATAACTAGTAGCCGAAAGTAGGTAATTGTTCACTTCATCGCGCCAATTTCCGTGACACAATTTTCCAGTTCCTCACCGTTCTCAGCATACCCATTTTCCTTTATCCCATAAAGAACATGATAATGTCAAAAGAAAACGTTATCCTTCTGCAATCCCCACATCCCGCGTGGAACAGACGGGACATCATTCCGACACTTATTGCCCTGTCAAAGGCACCCCTCTCCAAAGGAATGAAGTTTCATAGGGAGTTAAGGTTTACATTTTCAGGTGGGAAAGGAACTGCGTTCGAGAGTGTACGATAGGACGAACGAAGTGCACACGTCTCACAGCCAAAAATGGCTACACCCATAAAAACTTTAAGAACTGAACGTACACGTGACTTCTCTGGGGAGAACGCCCTACGTTTCCCCTCTGCCAGACACTTTTCATAACCAGGCACATGATGATGAAGTTGGCCAAGATGACCAAGAGCACGGGTCCAGCAAACGCCCAGATATAATACGGCGACGACAGCCAGCAACTGCAAGGGAAACCGAAGACCACCATGGATTGATCGCATTGCATAGATCAACACGAGAAAAGTTACTTCGAGTCGTACAATTCTCCGGCTCCGTATCCCCTGGTATTCGTCAGAAAGGAGACAGCCGCAGTGACGAGGACGACGAGGCCCGGCAA
Organism: Darwinula stevensoni; assembly: GCA_905338385.1. Classification (NCBI taxonomy): domain Eukaryota; kingdom Metazoa; phylum Arthropoda; class Ostracoda; order Podocopida; family Darwinulidae; genus Darwinula; species Darwinula stevensoni. The sequence continues at coordinate 52,923 of CAJPEV010000522.1, forward strand.
GCAATACCCAGCAATGTAGTAGGTCCACACGGAGATGCTCGTGCCGGTAGGGAAGACGAGAACGAGCCGCCGATAGACGAAAATCCCTTCCAGTGCCATCCACGTGAAGGCACTGAGAAACAGATAATGGAGCACCACTCCGGACACGGCGCACCCAGTCTGGTTTCCACCAAAAAGAGGTCAGGAGTTCATTTGCATTCATTTTTTTTACATTTCATTCCCTTCACTCTACACGATACGTATACGAATCCGAATGAGATAAGGCAAAAGATACTGTGAGATGAGCAGCATGTTGACGAGGTTCTTACCCTTAAAGAATTGCTTGACTCAATTAAGATATACACGTTGATCCAGGAAAACTAGTGTAATTTCAGGAATGCCGCAGACTCGACACGAGATAAATCCTTACCAAACGAGGATGAAACGAGAAACTCTTTTAGAGAGCATCCGAGCAAGCCTTGCGGTTTTCACAGTGAAGTGAGGAGAGGTTAGCAAATGCTTGACTCGGCGATGTTTCAATCACGTATTAAAGATGAATCGAATGAGTTCCAAACAGATACACTTTTTCCCACTGAAGTCTATGGAGAAACCAACTCTCCGTTTTGAGTAGACGCTAATATTTTCTTATTTTTACCCGAGACTTTCATGGAAAAACGATTATCAATATGGATGCAATTATCGTTCATACACGCAATCCATCAATTACCTATTAAATTAGATTAACAAATGCATTGGGAAATAAATTAAATCGGTGCCCTTTCCAGGGTAGGATTTCTTTTTAAAGGTACTGTTAAACACTCGCATCTTAATATTTGACTTCGCCGATTCCATCTTCAAAGAACCCTGTGATGAGATAGTTCCTCGGGTCGCCTAGGCAACGTGGGAGAAAATGCTCAACGCGCGGAGTGGTGGATTCTGCTCAGACGGAAAGAGATTCACTTCAGAGAAATTGAAGATTTGCCTGTCCATTAGGAGAATAAGGCATGGATGTGCAGCCAGGAGACACAGGCAGAGGTGCTTGTTCAGCTCCAGCGCTCTTAACTTGGCTGTGCTTCTGCACCAATGACAAAGAGAATATGCTTGTCAAGCAGAAAACAACGCAATGAAGTTTCGAATTCAGAGAAAACCAGAGAACGAACTTGACATCGACCGTTATGAAGATCAGAAGGGCGAGGACGAGACCGAGGATGGAAAGACTCGAGAGCGAAATGGACAACATCTCCAATGCCGTAGTTCGTCCCTATGGAAAAACGAAACGTGCCATCGCTGTATCGATGCCAACAATGCATGGAGCCATCGATGAGAAATCTCATAAGAGATGAGAATATCTTACGACATATCCGTGTATATCCATGAGGACCGCGAAGTTGGTGAGATGTTTGCACTCGCAGACCGTCTCGTCCCTGTCCGAGGATACCGCCCAGCATCCTTCATCGTCCCATTTTTCCCTATTGAAGACCGCATGCAAGAGTGGAAACGTTACTATAGCCCTTTAGAATTCTCCCTGAGGATACATTTTACTGCGACGTTAAAATTTAGATATTTTGCGTCGTATGGAATTGGCTGCATTGCGAAAACAAAAAATTCAACCTCGTCGTGAAGGTGGCATATATGCTTACTTCTTTATGTTCCAGAAAGTGCACTGATGACTTTGAGACACGAACGTCGTGGGCTCCCCCTCGTGCGGATCCCGCCAGACCTCCCGATAAGGCGGATCACGTGGCGGCACCTCGTTCCGGAATGTGAGCCGCAAGGGATTCTTCAGATCCAACTGCCGATCGTGCTTCACAGCGAGGCTGAGTACCTGCGAGTTCGTTTTCGTCTCTCCCCCGAACCTACGAAGCCGACGAGATATGCTAAGGGATATGCTGTAGAACTTGCTGAAGGGATGGCACGGAAAAAATATATTCGTTCAGGTTGATTTTGTGAATGAGTTTCATACTTCATTTACGAATTAAACCTGACCTCAAAATTTGATGTTACGTAACGTAATGTCATTAATGTGAGCAAAAACATTCTACGAGTTCGCATTCATTTTAAGAAGATTTGGAATATATGCCCGAATATGCAGTGAGTAAAAATAATAATCGTACGGCGTCTGACATGGTGATTATTTCATGAGCGTAGTAAATATTAATAATAAAGGTGAGATCCTGCACCCTTAACGATGTGCAAGCTTTGCCCCTGGGAGTGAACAAGATCGTCATGAAACTCGGGGGAGAATTCTCACCTAGGTGCCAAGCACCTTTAGTGGCTGCATGGCCACCCCTCTGGTCCAAAAACCTCATCCCCCATTAGAGAGAGCATCAGTTACTTTTATTAGCAGCATGCAGGTGAAGGTTCTGGATATTTCTGAACATTTTCCTCGACCCAACCTCCCAAGAGAAAGAAGTCCAAGAGACTGAGATGAGAGCTTCTCGCAGGCGAATTTGTTGGTCCAAGCCTGCCTATCCACCTGCTGGGAAAATTGTTGTCCAACCAATTGCGCATATTGACAGCGAAATGGGATGGAGCCCATCCTGCTGGAAGAGCAACTCATGTGCATTAGGCCACCCAGAGACTTCAGGCTGCACGAAGTTCTGTAACATTTGAACTTTCCCAACTGGTGAATAGGCTCTCGTCTCGCCATCTTTCGGATGGGCGAGGAGACGAGAGTTGCCGTGGTACTCGAAATGGAACTCTGGCTTCGCTCGCAGCAGTGTCTCCAACCTGCTGCTGTGAATCCAGGGATTTCAAGCGTCCGTGATGAAATACGAGGCTATCCTCGTTCACACGGGCTCCGCCGTTCGCTCGTCGCTACTTGCGTTCACACAGGCTCCGCGAAGAAGTTCGATGTCCACATCACCATCAGTCCTTTGAAAGCGCTCACGAACGATGAGTGCGAGAGTTCTTCAAAGGTTCTATTGTTTTCCCGAATCGCAGTCGCATTGGTAGAAGGCAAGAAATGACAAGTACAATCTTTGGGAATGCGTGTCTGACTTCTGGGGTGAGGATTAGCCCGAGGGGGTCATCCCTCCGGCAGAAGTGAGCAAAGCGGGGTGAGGATGACTCCAGACTTTCAGCTGAAAGGACTAATGCATACCCAGACGGTGCTCACATGCATCCACTTGGTAGGAAGGAGAGTCTGTACACCCTAAAGAGTGCAATGCGAGCCTCTTAGGTAAGGGATGAAGACGCGCAGGTGAAAATGCGCCTCTAAATGCATGCACACCCGTTCTTCCATCGTACACCCTATACTCACCCATATTATCTGCTTTGTAACCTCAGAAAAGGGAAGATAGTACTTAGACTATGTAATCATATAGACATATAATCGGCTACACGATAGCCTCTGACCCCTGTCACGGGAGCAGGACTTTACTTGGACTGAATGTAATTTAAGTGATGAAAAAATGCTATCCAAAACTTAATTGCTTGTTAGAAGAATCCTAAAAAAAAATTCATTGATCCCTTTTCTTTGGAATAACCTATTCACGTTCTCTATGAATTCACGGGAAAGCATAATTGAAACTGTTTTTGACCGCTCTAAATTTCGGATATTTAGAACGTTTAGAAGGATGTTAATGGAACGTTTGGCAATACCTTAAATGAAACGTTCATTTTAGGTATTGAACACACACTTAAACGTTTGGGTGCTACTTAGGTGGTAGTATATCAATACCATGGTTATTTCTTCCAATACAAAGGAACACTAGGTTTCCTTCGGTTTGCAGAAGGTTTACCTGTCACTAATTTCAAGCTCGAATGCGCAGAGCAGGTTTTTGAACCATTGCAAAACTTCTTAAATATACTTTCGGACAAACCTTATCGGGCATGAAGGACATCCCAAAATTGACCAAGTGACATGCCCTCCTATTGGGTTATTTTTGGCTTCAATATTTAAAAATGTTTACCTTTGAACTATTTGCACCTTTTTTCGAAGTAAAGACGTAATAGAAGGAAGAGGTTTTGATTGCCTGACTTCACACTATCAAAATGAGCTATTAACCAGCTTACCAGCTTACGCATTTTGGGAGATGCATTTGCCAAGGCGATTCAAACCTTTCCCCGAAACATCAAAGGAACATTAACCCGAAGACCTTTGGACCTTAGCTGCTGAAACTTTGAGCTTGCTATTTTCTACTTACTTTTAGTACGCGCGGCTTTTCATAGTGAAATCCTTAACCGATTTTGGTTAAGGATTTCAGACGAGAAAATTCGGACCACTTGACATAGAATGACTTGCACTTCACTATGGATCAGCGCTTGAAGTTTAAGCAACCAATATAAACTTCCGACAGACCTTCATGCAGCGAGGTTAAAACTGAAAAATGCATCTAATATATATAGACGATCGTGACTGACTGACTGACTGACTGACGCTAATTCTAACCATGTTCCAGAAAAGTGAGAAATCTGAAACTTGGTACACATGTACCTNCGCGACCATAGCGAGTTTGTTTGCCCGAAGGGTAAACAAACTCGCTAGTACAGAATAACCTCGCAAGAACGAACTATACCACAAGAGGAGCGAACAACCATGGAATACATTCAGTCACACTGGAATATGCAGGGGTAATAACGGATGTGCAATCATCTAGTCCCGCCGATGTGGGGAAACCTGAGAACCATTACATCCATGAAATTCATAGTGGACGATCGAACTCGAAAATATAAATTAGGAAACACTCACAAGGTGCCATCTGCAGGTAGGAGGGCATTCAAGTCATCTACTTCATACAGGACACCAACGACGAAGTAATGATCTCCTCCCCCCAGTTGATCCTGGAATCCATCTGGGAGTACGGCATAGGTGTGGCCTCTCCCGTTAGGGAAGACGAAGGAACCCGAGTTCTTCAGCTTCCCGCAGGCTTCCACCTTGAGATGTTCCCTGGACATGTTGAAAGCCAGCTCCTCGTTTCGATGATTGAACATGAAGTAGGCAACTTCCAGTCCCGCCTTTGCCACCGTTTCCGTCAGTGAGGAGAACGTCTCGCTCCGGACCCCCTGCAATACGCGTTTCAGAGTGATTCGTGGACCTCCACATTTCGTAACGAGGACGATATGATGGACGACATGATGGACATAAAATATTTCACTCCATCTGTTTCGAACTATTGTAAATTTTAGAGATGGGTTGCACTCCATGTTAGAAGAGTAGATAGGGTTGGGTAGAAAGCGAAGCCCCAAATAACAGCGGTTCTAGCTCTAGCGCAAACGACGTCACTGGAATACACCTGCCCCGATTGCTCCATTCTCGCCATTGGTTTTCCTCCGATGCCATGATATTATTTGAAGCATAATGTCCACATTTCGTAACCAATCGCTCATTTAAAAAATATCCCTTTAATTGCGGAAGATAATGCGTCGGATGGGAAAGAGGCTGGGAGGATTCCGTACTGAGAAGGAGGGACGGGGTTTGGGAGGGGATGAGTCTGTAATGAGAATTTTTTAATTATTTATAAAAATTGTTAACATGGATCATTTGTCCTTTTGAAATGGTAATACAAATATGCGTTCATTGTCAGCTGTGTTGCTGTATCCCGAAATCAGAGGATGGGAGCTTGTTTGTCATGGTCATGGCAAATCACGTGATTTTCACGAACACCATGAGGATATTCCTTCTCACCACTTCAACGAAAGACTTCCGTTTCTTCCTCACCTTCTTGCCCTTGCTGAGCAACTCAGAATTTATTAAGAGAATTCAGATGAACCACCGCGTTCTTACAAATACTCGGAATACTCGATGGCTGACATGGAATTTCGATTGGACCATCTCGGCGAAAGATAACCATCTCGGCGACCCTAAACGGTTGCTTTGGGATCCTTGCCTCGGTCCACTTCAGGAATTTCATATTCCGCGCGTTTCCACAGCATCACTTTGATCTTTCCCAACGCTGGTTCCTTTAAAACGATGAAACTAAAGTTTCTCTCTGTTGGCTCCAAAATCATATGTTCTTGCAGGCGGTGATTGCACATGCGATCGGCATCTGAGAATGCTATGAACCTTTCCCAGTGCCCAAGCTAGAGATGCAATCGTTCAAGCGCAATAGAATGGAGGCGCAAAGTACAAGGTAATATGGCAAGAAAAAACAAACCGATATGACATTTTTAACATAGGAGAAATACACTAGAAAAAGGAGTTTTTATCAGTCAGCCAAGAAGACTGTATGGCAGTGACGCCACTGGCTCTCGAGCTCCCCCCCCCCCCCCCCCCCCCCCCCCCCCCNCCGCCCCCCCCCCCCCCCCCCCCCCCGCTGGGACGTAGCCCAACCTTTTCTACTTTTGTCACTTGGGGTTGTACTTGGGGACATTTGCACCATCGTCTCACAATAAGTTTGCAAAAGCCAAAGGGCTTGCAATAGCAGATCCGAGATTTGGGCCTCCATATTTCATCTTTACCTCGCAATGAGGCCTCCGTTTCTGAACGCATGTGAAACCTTCATGTACACAAGAAAAAAGCCTCACAGCTTTAGTAGAATAATATCTTTGCAAGGGCATCCAAACCTTCTTGGGATAATGATGCACCAATTAATACTATTGCAGATAAAGGACCGGCGAACCCACCTCCGTGATATTCAGCCACCCGTCAAAGGCATCCAGGGTGAGGTCTACAATTACGGTCAGTTTCCTGAGGAATTCAACTGGGTCGAATGAGCCCCCAAGGTCGTTCTCTAGATCGTTGAGAAAGTCATCCAGCAGGTCATCCAATGAATTCACGATGGTTTGAATCTCCTCCCCCGTCAGGTCCTCCTCGTTTTCTATCCAAGACGTGAGGTTGTCCAGTTTCTCGAACGTGGATGTCTCGTTCAGCTACATATATTCCGCCTCATTTATGAACCTGAATTTAGCATATGCCAAATTTAAGTAATCGATAAATGGAACCATAGATGAGGATTCTTACGACGAGGACTGCAAAATCGGTGAGATGGGAACACCGGCAGATCGTCTGATTCTTCTTCAGGGAAACCATCGAACATCCCCTATCGTCCCAACGCTCACTATACGATGGTGGAAGTCATACTTAGAGTCTTTTAAAATTATTCCTGTGTGCAAATGTTGATGTTACGCTGCAATATGGATTTTATGGCGTCGTATGGGATTTGATGTACCATAAGAACGATCAATTCTACCCATTCGAGCGCGAAAAATGCTTACTCTTCCACGTTCCAAAAGGCGCACCGAAAACTTTCTGGCACGGTCTGCTTCTTCCCCTGGTGGAGACTCCGATAAGGCAGATCTCTCGGTGGCCCCTTGTTTTGGAATGTGAGCTGCAGAGGATTCTTCAGCTCCAACTCGGGTCGATCATGCTTAAGAGAAAGGCTGAGCAACCACGAATCCGTCTTCATCTCTGCACCGAACCTGTGAAGCCGACGAGAAGTTGGATGCGAAAAGTTGATAGTAGAATTAGCATAATTCATGGAACGCATGTAACTCAAGTTTTAAGTTCTTTTGTGACTTTTGTAATGGAACGTAAACATTCAACGAGCTACATTACATTTTCACAGTTTTCGGAATACATGCCCAATTAAGCAATAAATAAAAATTTTTAGATCTGTATCTGACATGGATAGATATATTTTCATTGCTCCCAAATACCTTTCGGCAAATGTTCCCCCATGCACTCCTTCGAGTGTCACGGTCATCCACGACCATGGAAGTTTCGTTGCACTTCATGGCTCGAAGAACTATTAAAATGATTCACTCATTTGAAAGATACGTTTTCGACCACTGGGATAAATTCCTTAAATTAGTGGTAAGCTTTATTGCTCTGTCACGCTCTTTTCCATTATGTGACTTCATTCACAATCTAACAAATTGGAGATCCTCAGTTTCCTTGGACGAACATCTCCTGTCAAGTCAACTCTTCAATTTTAATGATTTTGAATTTCCAAAATCAATTTCATTCAATCAATGCAGCGATAATGCAAGAAGCTGGTGGAATAAAGTCAAAGGCTAATTTTTCTTCGAATTTTTGTCTCCATTTTTCCATTCCAACGAAGAAAATTCGGAAACACCATATCTGGGAAATTAATTCTCTGTCATGACTAATTGATAGATGAAAAGATTTGAAACTATTCCGAGGTCGGTACATATACAATTTACAAGCACTATAAGAAAGTATTCAATGTCAGTAGCAAAAACGTCAACAATTGGTACTCGCTTCATGTCATCCTGCATATCCCCCCCCCCTCCTAATAATCTGTCCCAAGGGGATATATTTCCCAAGATTTTTTGTTTTACTCAGCATCCCAATTGCTAGAAGCCAAGTTTCAACTTTCTACCTCTCTCTGATTCGTTGAAGCATAAATATTTACATTTCAGGTAAAATACTCATTTGCAAAAAAATTTCCTGAGGGGATTATCTTAAAATTTAAGATTCTCAATTAAAATATCAGTTTTTTTCAGAATTGTTAAGAAATTTTCAGCTCTCCGTGTCTTCGCGTTTTGCTTGAGCGAGAAAAAAAAGCAACCTGCTGAGCCGCAAAAAAGGCCAATAGATTTGAAAATTAAATCATTTGCTGATCTAGGGAGCTGAATAGCTATTAGTAAATCACTATTCAGCTATCTAAGTCTATCGATTTCGTTATAGCGAAACAAATCCTGAAATAAATCTCCACCAAAAAATGCATCATCAGTGTATTTACCACTAATGATATATTGTCACTAAATGAGTACCAAAAGACCTACACCCTTAACATATATTTTCTACCTTCGCTTGTTTAACGTGAACAAAAACGTATTTATAAAAAAATCATTAACCCAAAACCTGGGCCCTATGTGTCTCAAACGTAGAATTCTCATAGAATTCTCATAGAACTTATCATCGCAACATCTATTTGTGTGCCAAGTTTCACTTTCTACTTCTGCCCAATTCGCTTAAGCAAATATATATTCTGTTAAAATTCTTCTTCCGCAAGTTGAATTGAATTAAGGATGACTCCAGAACTTCAGGATACTATACAGAGTTGGAAAATACGAAAACACGCTGTCCACCTGCCTCTAAAACAGGATTAGCATGACTTGAAATGCTTTTACCGTTGAATACAGTTCCTGCACGAACACTGCCCTGCAATTTTAGATTCAAGTCGTTTAAATGCTCCATAACGTCCATGACAAAGGCAAAGTCAGAGAGCCAACATACTTCTTTGAGTTCTGGGAAATCTTCATCTTTACCCTTCCTTTTCAAGAACGTGATGATTTCTTCCTTCAGCTGCAACACTCTCTTCGACACTTTTCCTAAACTAAGCGAACGGACATTGGTGCGATACCTGATATAGTTGTGCTCTGCATCGATGTTTTCAAGCAGGGCAATGAATTGCCGATGAATTAGCCCCCTCGCTCGAATAAAATTGACCAGTTTAACGACTGGGCTTACCACATGCTTCAAATTCAGAACACCTTTACAAAGCACCTCCTGGTGGATGATGCAATGAAGAAATATGACTTCTTGATCTCGATTCATCTCTTAGACTTTCTCTTCATTCTCTTCAAAAGCTCAAAGTTTTTACTGGCCAAATTGGGAGACCCTTCTGATGTCACACTAACCAACTTTTCCGTAGGCAACTTCAATCTTTCGAAGGAACTCTCCACTCCTTCAAAAGAATCTTGCCCCGGTGTTGTGTCCTTCAGAGATTCCCTATCCGGCAAGTTATTCAATGATTTCAAACGTGTCATTGATGCCTCTTATGAAAACGAGTAGCAGAGCTGTGTCCCTCAGGTCTGTGCTATCATCGAGCACCAAACCAAAGTGGCTGATTAAATACAAGTCAGAGTGGAAATGCCTTTGCGTTTTTCTTAACCTTGCCGCAAGAATGCCTGCGAAGTTTCACAGCTTGCTAAGGGGGCTTTTCCCTCGTCTCATTGGATCGATTACTCATGTGAAGCTAACATTTTGGTCTGACGGAATCACCATGAAGTTCTCTCGAAACGGAACTAAGGTTCGAATTCTCAGGTAGAGCCTCAAATGCTAGCCAAAGTTTCATATCCATCCAGGAAATTCATAGAATGCCTCGAATGACTATAGTTCGGAACTCTGTAATTCTGTAAATCAAATCTGAATTGGTTTCAATAGCTGTAACTAAATTAACGAATTTTCAATGTCCGGAAACAGGCCTCAGTCCGGAATCTTGACATGTCTTCCCAATTTTTCCTGCTGCAATCCAGTGTTCATTTCTTTCCCATTTCTGATTTTTTTTCTGGCTTCTTTCCCCTGCCCCTCCCCTGCGTTGGGAGAAGGTAATAATGGTCTCAAAGCAGGGAAGACGCTCCAAATACCTCCATACTCCTAGTCTGATAAAAAATTTCCTCTTAATTTGACTCTCATCATCAGCATCCCGCTCCCCCTTTCGCCTCAGCGTTTCTCAAATTTCGTGGCAGGTCCTTCCCAAAGCAATAGCCAAAATGCAACATCATCTGACAACGAATGCCAGGAATTTTATTTTAGGACCGCGACACAGCCGGGACATTAGTTAAGTGGACCTTCCCACCAATTAGTTGAGCACCTGGTCTGGACGATGCGAGGGCACTCACACCAACCTTCATGTCTCGACGCATTTCGGTTTTGCGGACGCCTTTCAGACGAACTGGCGCGGTAGAGAAGTAAATGAAGTGAATCGAAAATCCAGTTGAAGCATTTGCCTATTGAAAAAAGAACTTGAAATTCAAAAAGTGACGAATGTGCATCACATCGATTTACCGATTTCTCTGAGTAAAAATCCTACGTATCTTCATGAAGCAAGATTAGAATTTGACTCTTTATAAGGAATCAGTTCTCAAATACGATCAAAATCATAAAAAGAGTGAACAATCATGAAATGCATTCTGCATTGTAAGAATTAATGGAGGGATTAATGGAAGGGGAACCATCAAGTCCTGCAGATGCGGGCTAACATACGTCCCGAAATTTACACGCCTGCAGGCGACGTACCATTAGAGTTATCGACATGAAGTTTTCAGATTTTTACATGAAATATTTGCAGATGTAACAGGTGTAGCAAATAATTAATCGAAATTGGGAGTAAAATACATGAGTAGCAATTTTTCTCCCTCGCGATATCAAAGGAGCGATTGTGCAAAGAATAGCGCCTGAACTAAGTGCAAGATAAATTCGAAGGTCACGTATTAGCGTAATATATACCGGTATACTGTATATAGAAGACACAGAAAATTTCAAGACGATACTTGGCAAGGTGCCCTGTCTGCAGACGCACCAAGGTCGGAAGGTTTTTTCTGGGACAACCGGTATATGTTGGACAATTGGACTAAAAATGTTAACAAGAAAACACTCACGAGGTATTATCTGAGGGTAGGAGGGAATTCAATTCTTCAACGTCGTAGAGGACACCGACGACGAAATAGTGATCTCCTCCCACCAGTTGATCCTGGAAACCATCTGGGAGTTCGGCATAGGTGTGGCCCCTCCCGTTAGGGAAGACGAAGGAACCCGAGTTCTTCGGCTTCCCCCAGGCTTCCACCACAAGGTGTTTCTTGGACATGTTGAAAGCCAGCTCCTCGTCGTGATGATTGAACAGAAGGTACGCAATTTCCAGTCCCGCCTTTGCCATCGTTTCAGTCAGTGAGGAGAAAGTCTCGCTCCGGGTCCCCTGCTATGCACGTTTCAGAGCGATTCACGACGAAGACCGATATATAGCATTTCACTCTCTATGAACTGAAATACTTTAAATTGAAAGATTGGTTCTTTTTGTGTACGTTTGCACCATAGTCTCAACAATCAAAATTTCAAAAGTAATTTAAAACTCCAGTTGCATATACGAGATTCCGGTCTACAAGTTTTATCTTACTTTGCAATATGTCCTCCCAGTGTGTGAATGCAAGGGAAACCTTCATGCACATATGAAAATGCAGCCGCACATCCGTAACAAAATCTTACCTTTGCAACGGCAACCCATCTTTTTTAGGTTGTTGACGAGGTACTAATTAGTTCCATTACTGATGATGGATCGTTTAACCCACCTCCATGATATTCAACCACCCCTCGAAGGCATCCAGTGTGAGGTCCACAGCTACGGTCAGAATCTGGAGAAACTCTTTCGAGTCGGATGGGTCTCCCTGGCCGTTTTGTAGGTCGACGAGGAAGTCATCCAACAGCTCAGCCAATGAATTAACTATGTTTTGAATTTCCTCCCCCGACAGTTCCACTTCGTTTTCGATCCAAGACGTCAAGTTCTTCAGCGTTTCCAATGCGCTTGTCTCGTTCGGCTGCATATTTATTCAAATTCACGTTGGAACCAACTTCTAGTCTATACCTCACTTAAGCTATCGAAACCATCGATGGGGAATCTCACGGCTTGTGCGTTGATGTCTATGAGGACCGCGAAGTTGGTGAGATGTGAGCACTCACAGATCGTTTGATCCCTGCCAGTTGAAACCATTCTACATCCCTCATCGTCCCAATGCTCACTATGAAGGAGTGGAAATCATACCTATAGCCCCTTTGCGTTCATCCTGAGTGCAACGGTTCCTACTACATTAAAAGTTGATTTCTTTTCCTATCGAATGTGCATGGATTACTTGTATGAACGACAAGAACCAAGTAAAAGTGCATGCGATATATGCTTACTCTTGCATGTTCCAGAAGGTACACAGATGACTTTGAGACATGAAGGTCGAACTTTCCCCCTCGTGGAGTTCCCACCTGCCCTTCCCATAAGGTGGAACCCTCGGCGGTTCCTCATTCCTGAATGTGAGCTGCAAGGGCTTCTCCAGTTGCAGCTGCTGATCGTGTCTCACAGCAAGACTGAGTAACCACGAGTTCGTCTTCATCTCCTCACCGAATCTGAGAAGCCGAGGAGAAATGCGAAGAATGGATAGTGGAATTTGCGAATGTCATGAAGCAATTGAAGCTTTAGTTTGAAGTGCTTATAAACACATATATACATTTTGGATACCTTCTTTCCCAACTCATTTATGGTCGCAGTTTTTTAAATGATTTATGATTCCTGTCATATAAGGGAAACAGTTTTTGGAACACATGCCCTAATATGATATATACCAAAAATATCCCAGCAAGGCATCTAATATGACGATTATATTATACTAGCGAGTTTGTTTGCCCTTCGGGCAAACAAACTCGCTATGGGCGCGCCTTCGGCGCTCCATTACCTTGGATAGTGTTTAATTCATTTATTCTTTGTGAAATGGCAAGCACGTATTTAAAGTCTGTCCCCATTGAAATACGTGACATATGGAGACGAAAGTCTTGATTTTTATCAAAATCANTGTGAAATGGCAAGCACGTATTTAAAGTCTGTCCCCATTGAAATACGTGACATATGGAGACGAAAGTCTTGATTTTTATCAAAATCATTACTTCTATGATTTCTAGAGTGCTTAACTTGAAATCTTTTCATGTGTCCCTTTTTGTAAGGGTAGAGAATACATTTTGAAATACTTCCCTCCTATAATCAACGCTAACGGAACATATTTCAAAAGTAGGATTTTTCCTGTACTCACCTATCAAATAGGTACTTTTGAGGGAGGTTTAAATTTTCTGTCTCTGTTTCGTTGGATCAAAAAAACATCACGAAAATGGGATAGAAAAAAGTGCCCTGATGGGTTTTGACGAAAATTTTTTTCTTTTGAAATGTAGACTAAAGGAACTCCATACCACCCAGTTTCAGCCTCATACGTTTGAGCGTTTCATTTAAGGTATTGCTAGCATTCCATAAACGTCTTGGGCACGTCCTACTGACTAACTAAAAATGTTTTGAGGCCTCGAAATATGCAAAAATCATGTCACCAAAAAAAATGTATTTAATTGTACATTGTCATATTCTATCATGTCCAAAATTTTTGCAAATTTCGTAGAATGTCTGCTATTCACAGTACATGAAAAAAGATGTGAGGAATTTCAAAATTCATAAGTTTTTTTTAAACCCATTTTTATTCATGCCCGACTTCACATTTTCTGCCTTTGTTCCAAATGGCAAAAAAATATCGGATAATTTCCATTACCAGTTCTTCTATTTTTTATTGATAGCTGCAACAAAAGGAAAAATGAACGCATCCCCCGGGCATCCTTGTATCAGCTGAGAACTGGCTCGACCATGATCCGGCTCGATGATAGCCTTTTCACCCTCCTGAAATCACTACATATCCTATCATCTAAGAAAAGAAGAGGGAAACGTGGTGGCAAGTGCGAAAGACCTCGAAGGAGCCTTCCATGCTTTCTTCCATCCAACGCCAGGTCCCTAAGAAATAAGCTAAACGAATTCCGAAACAAAATGATGCGACTCAAACCCTCTGTCGCAATCATAACTGAAACCTGGCTTCAAGCAGAAGATGAAATGGCGTCAATGCACGTCATGGTGGACAGGTACAACGCCTATCACTACACCAGAAACAGTAAGAAAGGTGGTGGAGTCACCATCTTTGCGTCTGAGGACATTCCATCCAAATGCCTCCCAGTCGAATCAGATAAACAGCTAGAGGTAGTGTGGATTCGCATTCGACCAAATTGGCTTCCTCGCTCCATATCGGCAATTAACCTGTGCGGGGTGTATTCGCCTCCCAGAAGCACGCACAACGAAAATTTGATTGAGCACATCATCACGTACCTTGATAAACTCCGTGCCCTACACCCGGGTGACAAATTTGTGGTGGCTGGTGACTTCAACGACTCCCCTGTCAGTGCAATCACTGAAACCTGTTGTTTGACCCAAGTTGTTCAATGTCATACCCGCCACGAGTCATTCATCGACCTTATTTTCACTGACTGGCATGACTGGTACCAAGAACCACAGTCCCTTCCCCCTCTAGGAAATAGTGACCACAACGTCATCTGGAGGAAGCCCTTTCTTTATGTTCCTCCTCCACAAACATCCACCACAGTCCATATCAGACGCTACCCTGATTCTGCTGTCAGAGATTTTGGTTCATGGATCACTAGCCATCAATGGACAGATATCACAGCCATGACTGATCTGGACGCTAAAGTGAATCTTCTCACACTAGCACTCCAAGATTAAGTCCTTCGATGTTTCCCCACCCAGAGAATCCGCATCAGTTCGCGAGAGAAACCATGGATGTCTGCAAAAATTAAACAACTTATCTGCCTCCGTTCTCCGCATGCCTTCCACTCCAAGCATTACCC
The DNA here is from genome assembly GCA_905338385.1 of Darwinula stevensoni. Taxonomy (NCBI): domain Eukaryota; kingdom Metazoa; phylum Arthropoda; class Ostracoda; order Podocopida; family Darwinulidae; genus Darwinula; species Darwinula stevensoni. The sequence continues at coordinate 68,017 of CAJPEV010000522.1, forward strand.
AGAACATCGTCGACTGACCATCTTGGTAAAACAAAAGATCTCCGACGCAAAGCGCACATTTTATCAGACCAAGATCCGCCTACTTCGGACGTCTGACCCAAAGAAGTGGCACAACAGAGTTAAGTCCATTTGCGGAATGCCCCGACCAGCCTCCACCTTTTCGCACATCACTGAAATTGCTGGACAAGACACGAAGGAGGCTGCGAAACCAATAAACTCATATTTGTCCCAGCCCTGCAAGGCACTATCTTCCCTAAACGCATCCCAACTCCAGGACTTTCTCCCTTCCTTTCCCCCCCATTTAATCTCTGTTCCTGAGGTGTACCATGAGCTAAGGAAAACTAAGCAGTCCTCCGCCCCAGGCCCTGGTAATATCCCAACCTGGATCTACACGGATATCGCTGCTGAACTCGCAACACCCTTATGTGACATTTTCAATGCTTCTCTCCAAGCGGGAACAGTACCCTCTTTATGGAAAGAGGTTATCGTTGCCCCGATCCTAAAGAAAAGCCCTCCCTCGTCCTTGAACGATCTTCGCCCCATTTCACTCACATGTACCCCGTGCAAGATCCTGGAAAAAATTATCCTTCGACGGATGAGCGAAACGATCTCCAAGCTTCATGAATCTCAATACCGAAACCGTATAGGCATTTCGTTGACCTCCTCCACTAAGTCCATACACACGTCGACGCTGGTCTTGCAGCATCTTGCGTACTTGTTGATTACAGCAAAGCTTTTGACACGGTAGATCATAATATTCTCCTGAAGAAAATGTTCCTACTTGAGAGAGATGCTAGCATAATAACCTGGCTAGCGTCATTCCTAAGTAAAAGATCCCAGCGTACACGCTACAACGGGATCCTCTCTGATTCCCTCCCGTTCACATGTGGCATCCCCCAAGGCACAGTGTTGGGCCCCTTACTGTTCGTGATGGTCAATGACGACGTGCAAGTTGGTGTCCAAGTTTTCAAGTACGTCGACGACAAAACCATGATGGTGGCCCATCCCAAAGAACTCCATCCCCGATCTCCAGCCTGCCCTCTTGCAACAAGAGGAATGGACCCATGCTAACAATATGAAACTTAACCCTAACAAGTCCACAACGATACAGTTCTGCTTCACCAAGTCCCTCCCCATCCATCATACCCTCCATATTGTAGGCCATGTTTTGGCGAAAGAGACCTGCATTCGCATTTTGGGTGTGTGGATCCAGGACGATCCACTTGAACGCAAACACCAAGGCGATCGTAGCCAAGGCATCAAGACGATTGTTCATGCTCAAGATCTTAAAATCCTTTGGAGCGCCGCGTGAAGATTTACTTGCTGTTTGGTCCTCGTACATCGTCCCAGTGCTAGAATACGCCTCCCCTGCCTGGAGCAGCTCACTGACCACCAATTTGGCAAATTCAATTGAGCTAGTCCAGAAGCGCGCTTTTCGGCTCATCCTTGGGAGTGAATTTACGTCATATAAGTAGGCTCTATCTACTCTTCAGTTCCCATCTCTGGTAGACAGGCGAAAGAAGCTCACGTTAAAATATGCCCAAGCCCTACTAGCCAACCCATCTCGTTGTCTTGCCCCCCTCCGGCAGATGCCCTCAATGACCTTGCGACGTAACATTTCTCACCTCTTGATGGAATTCAAGTGCAAAACCCAACGCTTCTACGAATCAGCAGTCCCCTATATGACCCGCCTCTTGATCGCATAATCCACCTAACCCAACATCTCCACTTCACTTCACCTCATATATCCTTGACTCAATGATTTCGTAATTTCACCACCAAAAATGACGATGGATACCAATTTGTTTATGCACTAACAGTACTGATCTTCAATAAACCATTATTATTATTATTATTATTATTCTGCTGGAATGGGGTTCATGGGCATTACTGCTCCTTGAATAAAATGGTATCGTCGCGAATAGAGCCGCGGACTGGAAAAATTGTCTAAAACTACTTTTATTGTGTCGATAAGCACATCAAGAAAATGGAGGCAGAGATCCAGTCAAATGTCCTACTGTCAAATTGATTCAACACTTGATTGTATAGGTTAAACCTCACAAGAAATCCAGCAAAGACCTCAAATCATACTATTATCTTACCTCCTTAAGTTTTCTCTCTAAGGTAATATCGCATTTCTTCCGTTTCGAGATAGTTATCCACTCTCCAGCTAACTCCTCAGCAATGACGCGCAGGAAATGGAATATAGTTGGTTGGTTTCCGCAGATCAAACTGTTCCCTAGCAATAGGGGCAGGGGAACCATCGAGTTCTGCGGACGCAGGCTAACATACTTTCCGAAATTTACACGCCTGCAAACGGTGTGCCACATGAGTTATTGACATGAAATTTTCAGACTTTTGCATGCAATATTTACAGTCGTAACAGATGTAACAAATATTTCATCGAAATTGGTAGTAAAATACACGAATAACAATTTTTTTCAATGTCAAAGGAACGATTGTGCAAAGAAACGCGCCTGACCTCAATGAAAGAAATGTTCGATGAAATGCTCGCTCAATGGATGCATCCTCCGACGTTCGCCCACCGAGGCAGTGCGTCGGCAAACGCGCTGGCGCACTTGCTCATTTCACGACTTGCACGGAAAGAACTCTTACTCATGTTCAGGGAAAGGAATATCATTTACATTTTCCTGAAACTATCTACATATATTTGGTATGGCACAAAAAATTTCACGACGATGCTTAGCATAGTGACCTGTCTGCAGGCACGAAGTTCGGGAGGTTTTTTGGGACACCCAGTATATAGTGGACGATTGGACTTTAAAATGTGAACAAGGAAACACTCACGAGGTGTTATCTGAGGGTAGGAGGGAATTCAAGTCTTCAACGTCGTAGAGGACACCGACGACGAAATAGTGATCTCCTCCCCCCAGTTGATTCTGGAAACCAGCCGGGAGCTCCGCGTACGTGTGCCCCCTCTCTTTAGGGAAAACGACGGAATCCGAGGAGTTCATCGGCTTCCTCGTGGCTTCCACCACAAGATGATCCCTGGACACGTTGAAAGCTAGTTCTTCGTCAAACCCGTCGAACATGGAAAAAACAATCTCCAGTCCCGCCTTTGCCAGTGTCTCCGTAAGTGAGGAGAACGTCTCGCTCCGGACCCCCTGCAATACGGGCTTCAGAGTGATTCACGACGGACGCCGACATAGAACAGCTCACTCTCTTTGCTTCAAACCATGGAAAATTTTAGGGAGAGGTTGTACTGGTCAACCTTTGGGCCATTGTCTCATAATTACTTTTCAACAACGGAAGAAATACAATAACAGATCAAAGATTTGGGACTCCATATTCTATCCTTCCTCACAATAAGGCCTTTTGGGATGCGAACGCAGGTAAAAATCTCTTGCATACAAAAAAATAAGGACACACATCCCAAGCAAAACCATAAATTTGAAACTGAATTCCCATCTTCCCTAAGTTGAGAACGATGCACAAGTTAAGACAACTTTAGATAGAACAGCGGGAAACCAACCTTCGTTATATTCAGCCATCCTTGGAAAGCATCTAAGGTGAGGTCCACAGCTTTGGTCAGAATCAGAAGGAACTCCTTCGGGTCGGATGGGTCCACCTGGCCGTTTTGTAGGTCGACGAGGAAGTCATCCAACAGCTCAGCCAATGAATTAACTATGTTTTGAATTTCCTCCCCCGACAGTTCCACTTCGTTTTCGATCCAAGACGTCAAGTTCTTCAACGTCTCCAATGTGCTTGTCTCGTTCGGCTGCATATTTATTCAAATTCACGTTGGAACCTAGTTCTAGTCTGTGCCTCACTTAAGCCATCGAAACCATGGATGAGGAATCTCACAGCTTGTGCGTTGATGTCTATGAGGACCGCGAAGTTGGTGAGATGGGAGCACTCGCAGATCGTTTGATCCCTGCCCGTTGAAACCATTCTACATCCCTCATCGTCCCAACGCTCACTATACAGGAGTGGAAATCATACGTATAGCCCCTTTGCTTTCAACCTGTGTGCAAATGTTGCTACTACATTAAAATTTTATTTCTTTTTCTATCGAATGTGAATGGATTTCTTGTATGAACGACAAATACCATATAGTCGCGCATGCGGTATATGCTTACTCTTGCATGTTCCAGAAGGTACACAGATGACTTTGAGACATGAAGGTCGGACTTTCCCCCTCGTGGATTTCCCACCAGCCCTTCCGATAAGGTGGAACTCTCGGTGGTTCCTCGTTCATGAATGTGAGCTGCAAGGGCTTCTCCAGTTGCAGCTGCTGATCGTGTCTCACAGCGAGACTGAGTAACCACGAGTTCGTCTTCATCTCCTCACCGAATCTGAGAAGCCGAGGAGAAATGCGAAGAATGGATAGCGGAATTTGCGAAAGTCAAGAAGCAATTGAATCTTCAGTTTGAAGTGCTTAGCAATAGGCTTTGGTAGACCCTATTACCTTTTTTTGAACCCCTTCCCGCTGTGAAGTTTCTACTTTTCGTATTCCTCTTTGAGAATACCAATATGAATGAAATTTGGGAAATTCGAATGTTTGACGTTTTCCTTTAAATGGGCCATGAATAGTCCTGCAAATGGCTGAACGGTACACCTCTTCAACGAGGTGTCTCGAATACCAGGGTTTAATTCTCATAAGCCTAATAGGCCCTAATAGGCCTTTTCAATCCTCGAAGATTGAGTATCTTTTGAACGAAAAAAGGTATGCCTAGGTCTGACCCGAAGGCTGTCCGTCTGTTAGGCCTGGCCTAACGTTAGTGTTAGAGAAAGGGGGAAGGTGGGGGGATGGTGAGGCGCCGTTGAGGCGCCGTTGAGATTGAAGAAAGGTGAAACCTTTGAGAATTGGTATCCACATAACTACATTTAGGGTAACGGCACCAGTTTGTAGAATGTTTGTAGAAGGTTACGGAAATTTTCCCCTTGAAAATTGCATCACGGCCGCTTGGTTGGCCGAGAAACCGCTTGATTGGTTTCAATTGAAGGCGACTCATCGTAGTTTGACGCCCATACCCCCCAAAAATATATTGAAAATATGCCTTTCCAACAATAGCTGTTTAAATGGATATGTGTAGATTTTCACGTGGTTCCTATTTATGGACGGCCTGGTTGCAATTTGTGGACATCCACTGACCTAGTTGGTGGACACCAGTTTTTGTCAACAATTATGCCCGTGCATTGGCTGAATAGAAAAATATGGGCATGAGATATGTACAGCAGTCTTATTCATCTTCACTGATGTCCTGTTACGAAAGATCAATGAAAAAATTGAGGAATTCAGAGGTGCTATGCCAAAAACTTAACGAAAATGTCGAAGTTCACTATGTTGATGGTTATGCATTTATTTGGTAGTTGACAGGCATTTGCAAAACATGGAACATTTGAGGAAATAAATTTTCGGCGTGAATTTTGTGAAATGGCAAAAAAATACTCAAAACTGTCCACAAATAGGCGCCCGTCCTCAAACTGGTGCCTTTACCATAATGGATGATTGGACTCAAATATTAACAAGGAAACACTCACGAGGAGTTATCTGAGGGTAGGAGGGAATTCAAGTCCTCAACGTCATAGAGGACACCGATGACGAAATAGTGATCTCCTCCCCCCAGTTGATCCTGGAAACCATCTGGGAGTTCGGCATAGGTGTGGCCCCCCCCGTTAGGGAAGACGAAGGAACCCGAGTTCTTCTGCTTCCCCCAGGCTTCCACCACAAGGTGTTTCTTGGACATGTGGAAAGCCAGCTCTTCGTCGTGATGATTGAACAGAAAGTAGGCAATTTCCAGTCCCGCCTTTGCCATCGTTTCAGTCAGTGAGGAGAACGTCTCGCTCCGGGTCCCCTGCTATGCACGTTTCAGAGCGATTCACGACGAAGACCGATATATAGCATTTCACTCTCTATGACCCGAAATACTTTAAATTGAGAGATTGGTTCTTCTTGTGAAAATTTGCACCATAGTCTCAACAATCAAAATTTCAAAAGTAATTTAAAACTCCAAATGCATATACGAGATTCCGGTCTACAAGTTTTATCTCACTTTGCAATATGTCCTCCCAGTGTGTGAATGCAAGGGAAACCTTCATGCACATATGAAAATGCAGCCGCACATCCGTAACAAAATCTTACCTTTGCAACGGCATCACCATCTTCCATAGGCAAGTAACGATGCACTAATTAATTCAATTACAGATGGTGGATCGCTGAACCCACCTCCGTGATATTCAGCCACCCTTCGAAGGCATCCAGGGTGAGGTCCACAGCTACGGTCAGACTCTGGAGAAACTCCAACGGGCCGACTGAATCCCCCTGGCCGTCCTGCAGGCCGTTGAGGAAGGCATCTAGCAGGGGACCCAAGAAATCCGTGACGGCTTCAATTTCCTCCCCCGACAGGTTCTCCTTGCTCTCGATCTCCGACGTCAGGTTTTTCAGCGTCTCCAGCGCATTGAGCTCGTTAAGCTGCATCGATTTACAACGGATTTCAAGTTAATAGTTTTTAGAATTTCACCCTAGGGTGTACCTTGCCTCACAATTTCGTTCAGATAATAAAATTAAAAAAAAATCAGCATAAAAGACTAAACAGAATGTTGCTGAAGGGACAAAATTAGAGTCCGCAATGTCTGAATGGGAGAAACGCCAACACTTTGGTTCTCACAGACCAAATTGTTCAAGCGAAGAAGTGTTGGGTTGGTCACGTGCACTAGAAGGTCTTTAATTAGAAGGATGCATCCCCTTTTGCTACCGTTCCCGTGGGTATAAAACCCTTTTTGCTCAGCTAAAATGGATTTCCATTCTCGTTCAGATCGCTATCCGTTGTTGGAAAAATATCACCAGCTGAAGCGTATTTTTCAGAGAGCAGCGCAATCCTACATGCCTATTCCCCCGAACTCTTCCCTTCCCTGCAAAGTGCCTATAACCATCCTTTGCCTCTCTGCAAAAAAAATAGACAGAGTAAATTGGGGAACAGACGCATCCGGTGAGTGGATCCAGCCATCCGCCAGCGCATCCCTCGATAAACTCCAAGTCCTCTTCCGTGCAGCGCCACGTCTCATTTCTGGTGCATTCACAAGTTCTCGTCACTATATCGCCCGCCTCGAACCACTCCTCCCCCTCCTTGTCCCAGCAAAATGAAACTGAAACAAAAGTTAGAAAGATCGGAAAGTGGACTATCGCTTCAAGTTTCGAGAGGACTCGGGAATAGAAAGAATCCTCCACTGAAATGAAGGAAAAAAAATTCCTGAAGAAGCGGTGTTCTTGGCTATGATGGGGGAGGGGTCATCTGAAATGCCTTAAATATTGGTTCATAAGTAATTTATTTCTTAACATAATCTAATGAAAATTTCAGAAACGTTTTAAAAATGTTACTTAATCAAGCAGTCAACTATGAACGCCATGCATTTCTTACACCATGGCACCAGACCGTAGAAGCCAAGAGGTCATCCTACTTCAATCAGGTCCTGGAGCGATGCTTTGTAGGCATCGTTGAAGGAATTGACGTCCTCAAGCCGTTGTTGGCGCAAGCTCTCCTTAACCTTGGAGAGGAAGAAGTCATAGGGTGACAGATTCGGCGAGAAAGCCGGTGGGGGAACACATCCCAGTTACAGTCTGCACATCCTCCGGGACGTGGTTCGCCTTGAAGGTGATGCTTATCACCTTCTTTGACACGCACGGTATCATCTGTAGCACCCCAAAACCAAACAACCAGCTGAAACTATTATCTCCATATCCTCTGCAATTTTTATGGCAAACCATCCTCAATAAACGCCCCCATCCGCTGGCAACAGACATTCTCATGCTGCAAGATAAAGCGGTTCCTCATCGTAAGCGAAAGCAGAAGTGCAGGAGGCAATAGCGGGCTGAGACTGGAATGTGCTTGTACACCCGGCTTACTCGCCGGATCTGTCCCCCTACGTCTTCTTCCATTTTCCCTAGGTTAAGTATAGCTTGCGTCAACAACGGTTTGAGGACGCCGACTCCTTGAACAATGCCTGCAAAGCAGCGCTCCTGGACCAGGCCTAATGACCTCATTCTGACTTCCACGGTCTGGTACCACGGTGTAAGAAATGCATGACACTCATTGTAACTGCTTTGAGGAGATAAAATTCTGAATAATAATAAAAATCCTGAAAATGTCATGAGATTATGTCGAGAAACATATGACTTATGAACCAATATTTGGACTTTTCGGAAGATTCACGTACTGTATATACGTATCACGTAAGCCTATGCTTTTCTCAATTTCCCGAAAGAGTTCTTTACAGTGCATGCATGCGGCACAGAGAACCAGAACGAGATTCGGTCGGATTTTGTTTCTCATGGAAGACTCACTGCTATGCAATCTGGAGAAATTCAACGCATGGACCACTGCCTGTGTCTTGCGTAAAATTGCATCATTCGAGAATGAAAAGGAAAGATTATCTCTCTTCCTTTCCACACAATACCGCCGTTTCTGCGACTAGTGTCCGATCGAACGTTGATGCCAATCGTAAATGCAATCGGAGTCTGGCAATTGCAGAAGCAGGAGGAATTTACAGGCGGGTCAGGGTCGGTCTACACTCACATGCGCTTGCAGACCCTCAAACGCGAGAGACCAGAAAGCTACCGACAGTGGGGAAGAAGGGAACTCACTGATGCTCTCGCAGAGGACCGAGGAGACATCGCTATCTAAGGTCCGTTGCTTCACCTTCCACGACGCGGGACCTGCAAGAAACGGAAGCGCGCATGCTCAGTACGAATTATCTCCGTGGGTCAGCAGATGTCGCTGGCCGCAATGGATACCTTCCGCTGGGCTGGGGAGGGCGAGGAAGCAGAGGCGTCGATATTCGAAACGGTCCAGGGCTTCTTCGGTTGGAAAAACTTCGTCGAACAGAGTATCGTTCATCGTTGCATTCCAGCCTTTCCATTGGATGTGCGCACCAGTATAATTTTCGTAGATATCCGGATAATAATATCCGAGGTAGCACGATGTGAAGATATCACCTGCGTGCAGAAACACACGACGATATTGAGCTTCCAGATGAAATCAAACCAAAGAGGAAGAAATGATTTGTTATCTAGGGAGGGAACCACTGAACGACTGATCTTTAGCATGCGGTCTTTTAAATATCTGGGCTTTTCTTAACCGCTGTACTTCCTTAGGCACTACCTCAAAAGAAGTAATTTCATTTTTTTCCCAATGGAAGAAAGGAAATCGGAAAGGCATATCGATTCCGAGTCCGCGCGAATGACGCTGTCGGCCTCGAAAGAATGCGACGAGAACTTCATCGCCTTTCATCCGGCTTCAGTTTTCCTCATTGTAATTACAACGGAGAGCATCTTTATTGCGATTATCAATTGAAGTCGACCGGCAATCGCGTCTCTTACAATAGCCGGCGATGATATCGGCGATTGCTGGCAGTCGATTTAACGACTCCCTTATCTGACGAACAATGATTTCAAAATCACTGTCGATGGAGGAAACTCGGCTTTCATGGGTACACACACAGCACGTGTACGGTAAGGAAACAAGGGGTTGTTGTCACTGTGTATACCTGACACTGTGTGTCACTGGCTTCTCTTTACAGTCTTCTTGTGACACTTGAAGGGATCTGAGCACTTGAACTGATTCCGTTCATAAAATTGGAGGTATTTCCTGCTATGGTATTTGCACAAAGTTTCAATATCACCAGCACGACACGAAGTGCGCAGTTTCACTAATTCTTGGTCACTGGCACTGAGACAGGTGAATGGTAAAATACCATGGTGCTCTGCAGAGGAACTACCCTGGTGGCAAGGATCATCTGTGAGATGTCCAATTGAACAGGCCTCCATGACCACTGG
>CAJPEV010000522.1:77904-113794 GCA_905338385.1 Darwinula stevensoni
AGGGTCGGTCTACACTCACATGCGCTTGCAGACCCTCAAACGCGAGAGACCAGAAAGCTACCGACAGTGGGGAAGAAGGGAACTCACTGATGCTCTCGCAGAGGACCGAGGAGACATCGCTATCTAAGGTCCGTTGCTTCACCTTCCACGGCGCGTGACCTGCAAGAAACGGAAGCGCGCATGCTCAGTACGAATTAACTCCGTGGGTCAGCAGATGTCGCTGGCCGCAATGGATACCTTCCGCTGGGCTGGGGAGGGCGAGGAAGCAGAGGCGTCGATATTCGAAACGGTCCAGGGCTTCTTCGGTTGGAAAAACTTCGTCGAACAGAGTATCGTTCATCGTTGCATTCCAGCCTTTCCATTGGATGTGCGCACCAGTATAATTTTCGTAGATATCCGGATAATAATATCCGAGGTAGCACGATGTGAAGATATCACCTGCGTGCAGAAACACACGGCGATATTGAGCTTCCAGATGAAATCAGACCAAAGAGGAAGAAATGATTTGTTATCTAAGGAGGGAACCACTGAACGACTGATCTTTAGCATGCGGTCTTTTAAATATCTGGGCTTTTCTTAACCGCTGTACTTCCTTAGGCACTACCTCAAAAGAAGCAATTTCATTTTTGTTTCCCAATGGAAGAAAGGAACTCGGAAAGGCATATCGATTCCGAGTCCCCGCGAATGTCGCTGTCGACCTCGAAAGAATGCGATGAGCACTTCATCGCCTTTCATCCGGCTTCAGTTTTCCTCATTGTAATTACAACGGAGAGCATCTTTATTGCGATTATCAATTGAAGTCGACCGGCAATCGCGTCTCTTACAATAGCCGGCGCTGATATCGACGATTGCTGGCAGTCGATTTAACGACTCCCTTATCTGACGAACAAAAATTTCAAAATCACTGTCGATGGAGGAAACTCGGCTTTCATGGGTAGGTAATAAACTCGATGACGCAGAGACTCACCGCTGATGTCCAGTTCTTTTACGTAGTCATGGACCCCTTGCAATTGGTCCACGGATTGCAGATGACCCACGACGTACCCTTCGGTGCACAACTCTTTCATGTCTCCCTCCCACATGGAAGCATTGCTATCGGCCTCCAAACCTACAATTTCCCACACGGACCGAATGATGGACACGATACGACGGGAGAAAAGCGGGAACCGACGTGCAACCGACCGCAGACGTAGAAGCACTTCCGCCTCACTGTGTCGAAGAATGGCGAGTGGCACCCGACTCCAACCGGGGATTCGAGACAAGGACCTCCAGACTCGGTCTGTCTCTCCTACAAAAAAAAATAAGCAGGAAGTAGGGAAAACTTGTAGAATCGAATGCCCTTTCACGCAGGAACTCTCTCGACCTTTCTCGGCCTTGCATCCATCCATCCCTCGTCCTCCCAGCGCTCACGACCTCCAAAGAACCAGGGAGCACCGTCACCCGCCAGACATTCGGAGCTACCGTCCGCGGTCACGTGACCCGGCTGTACCTGCCCATCGCACGGCGGCGCAAGGATCGCCGTCGAGAAGAGAGCCGAAACCACCAGCTTCCAGTCTCCTCGCTGCTTCATCGCGGAATGTGGACAGTAAATCCGTGAGATTGTTCTAACGCGATACGGAAGGCCGCAATCCGCCTTTAATATCCGCCTTCCTTATCGTCCAAAATGGTATTGTCTCTCCCTAGCACTGATTTTCTCCCTTTGGAGATAAGACGACCCCAATAATCCGAGGATGCATCACCGAATTTATGTTTTCATCGGTCGGGTCTATGGGATCCACTACTAAAATAACATGCATTAGTTAAACTTCAGCAAAAGACATTCAAATTATTAAAGGAATGCCCGTGTAAGAAACCTATAATTCAAGTAATATATATTAATATATGTGTTAATACTTAACATTATTTGCAGTCACTGATATGTGTCCTAAAGACCCATGTCGTGCATAACTAGAGTTAAGGAAATTATTTTGCTTTTTGTTTGCAGAAGATGGATCCACTGTATCAAAGTCTCGATAAATAGTGTTCGGAAACTACTTATTGAGACTTATCGACAGAAGACACACAGTCGTGAGTGGTAGCGCGACTTGTGAACATTCACTAGCGGTTCTCATGGGATTGGCAAGTGTAGGCTTATTATTTCTTTAATTTTCGAAGTCAATCGGGACCGAGAGGTCTTCTGGTCGGTTGGTGCTCGTGGCTCGTTCTCTCAATTGTCGACCTGGGTTGGCTCTCAGGGTCGTTTCGTGAGTTAAGATGACCATCGCATCAAACTAGTTTAATTTATGTCAGGCCATTTTACCGTGGGTTTTAACCTACCGATTAAAACATGGTTTCGTAACCGAGCTAGACGTCGAATCCTAAAATCCTCATGCCATCCTCACAATATTCTGAGTCTTCATATCGGATGCTTCTCATCCTCCAAGATCCTTCAAATTTTGAGATATCGAAACCAACCACCAATTGTCGGATGATACTCAAAAGAATTAGCTCTGACCCAAGTAGCATTGGAATGATTAACGAATGTTCAATGAACGCTTCCCTGAAGTCTTGCCAACGTCTTTGTCTTTACACCACATTCCATGGATGGGGAGGATGGATAATGTCGATAGAGTGCTTTCCATCGGGTCATCATCAGTGGCGAACATTCACCTTATCTCCTCTTTACATTTCTCTGTGAAAAGTTGTAAATCCTCGAAATTCTGCTACAATTTTGGCTGTCCAAAACCCCAAAACCTCCAAAGCAGTACTATTCTTACGAGGATCGAGCCCACGTACGAGTCCTGCTAGTGATTCGGTGGAGCGTTCGCCAATCAAAATCATGCAATGAGTGAGGGAGCAAGAGACAGACAGACAGACTGGCAGACGGATAATCAAGTTCGTTTCAGTGCAGCGGAAAAAATAGAAATTTATTTGGTAGTGCGTTTGTGCGCAATCCCGTATCGCCGAAACGACTCGGTCGCCACCTATGATTCTTTTCCATTTCTCAAACCCGACCGTGAAGTCCATGCTTCGCAACCAAGAAAGAGCGGAAAACGCATCGATGTCCACAGACTTCGAGACGGTGGTCCCATTCTCATCGGGGCAGTTCCTCGCACAAAACGACTTCGATGAGAAGTTCCGAGATCACGAGGTTAGAGCCGTGATAGTCCCAATCTTCATCCTCTGGGGGCTTTGCCACTCGGTGAGGAATTTGCACACAGAAGAGCGATTCGTGAGGTGAGGTCAGGTTGTGGAAAGGAGTGTGTGACGAGAGGGGAGGCCCGTTCGACTGGGCATGGGTCCACTCGATTGCAAGAAACCCACCTCGCCTCTTGCCTGCATCAGAATAGAGCAAAACAGGTACTATCACGGAGATACTGCTTCTCAAAAGTCCTGTACCTTTTTAATACTTGATTTTACTAGATATCCTAAGAGTATAGCTTGTAGCTTGCTTCGAGAACATTTTCTCCTAGGCAGGAAAATATGAGATGCACAGCACAAAAGAAGCCCGTAATTGACAAAGCAGATTGTGTTTCTGACTGCAAAAAAAGAGGAGTAGAAAAAAAAGAAGGGCAAGGGGACTCACGCGTCCGAAACAAATGCACCAGAGGCGACTGGTCCAGAGAGTCTTCCTAAGGCTCCGATTCATAAGACAGTGAAAGATGAAGATGAGGAAGCCCTGGACAGAAGAGCATGACCTTCAGTACCTAGTACGCTCAGCTGAAGTGTATATTAGCCGTGTCTTGCCTGGGACGCGTTCACGATCGTAAAGACGTAGGCGAAGACGGGCGTGACCTGCATGTAGAAGAATCCAAAGATCCAGCCGATCCCCATCAGACAAGACAGAGTCAAGGTCGTCCTCACTAAGTGACTGCAATAACGACGAGGTTCTGATTCAATGATTCAATAGGGAAACGCTTCATTTTGATTCATTGGGATATGTCGTCTTGTCAGTCTTAGAAAATAATCACCAAATCTGAAGCAAGGGACCTCCTTAGGCAGCGGCGGCGCGTGACATTAAGCGCTAGTGGTTCGTCTATGGAGAGGGAGTAAGTAGTCCCCTCCCTGCAGACTCCCTCTCCATAGACGAACCACTAGCGCTTAATATCACGAGCCGCCGCTGCCCTTAACCCTTCGAGAGAAGTGGGGGCTCTATGTAATACCGTAGGTACATCCAAGCACCTTGATACTGCCGCAATAGCGAAATTACGTGCGTAGCAAAAATTTTGCTTAAAGAATGAAAAATTAAACCTATTTAGAGGAAAATGTTGTATCGGTCGAGTTTGGGCATTTTTATTCACGGTCTACAGCGGCAGCCCATATAAACTTATATCGCACATGTTTCAGGGCTAAAATAATGAAGCAGATACACCAACCGTCATAAATAAGCTACAACCAGAAGGAATTGAGCGCTCTCGATGAAACCTGATGCACAAGCTTGCAGCAGTGAGTCATGATGTTGATTAAAGTCTCAAGGGTGTCAGATGAATATCCACAGAGAAAAGCTACCATACCTTCCAATTTCGATGGCAACAGGGGAGTCGTACTAAACGCTCAAAACAATCCCCAGAAGGAGTTTAGCAATGAAACGTGGAACGAAAACTCTCAAAGACATCTAGGAAAATCGAGCAAAGTTTCAGTCTCGCTTGGTGAGCTGATGGTAAGAGAACTTGCCGAACGTCTGAGGAATGGAGGTTGAGGATGGCACAGCCGATAACGTCAGTCTCATTCTCTTTATCCCGAAAGTCCCTTTCGCATGGGGCTATTGAAGGTTTGAATGCGAGCTATGCCTGGGCGATTTCACTCATTTTTCAAACGTTTCACCGAATTGGGATATTTGGTATGAATGCATCAACTCGATGCGTCAGACACATGCATGCTTAAAGATGATGCCGTACTGGGCATTCCTACTAACCCGAGTCGATGAAGCTTTGTCCCCCCCCCCCCCCCCCATCTCCATCTTGTTCCCATTTCAACCGGAGTACATGGGAAGTTTTCTATGCAAATTTTCATCGCATAACCCTGAAAATCTTATCGATTTCATGACACACTGCTACGGGATTAATTTCATGAAGACCACCCTACTCCTTCTTGGCTTTATTGGTCTTTTTTTTTAGAAATGAGTATATCTTCTGTTTAGCATTTCGTAGACTTCATCGGCAAACCGGGATTCCCACCAAGGACCTCCTTCACATTCAGTACTCAGGCTTCGCCACACGTTCCACTCATGANGAAGTTCCGAGATCACGAGGTTAGAGCCGTGATAGTCCCAATCTTCATCCTCTGGGGGCTTTGCCACTCGGTGAGGAATTTGCACACAGAAGAGCGATTCGTGAGGTGAGGTCAGGTTGTGGAAAGGGGTGTGTGACGAGAGGGGAGGCCCGTTCGACTGGGCATGGGTCCACTCGATTGCAAGAAACCCACCTCGCCTCTTGCCTGCATCAGAATAGAGCAAAACAGGTACTACCACGGAGATACTGCTTCTCAAAAGTCCTGTACCTTTCTAATACTTGATTTTACTAGATATCCTAAGAGTATAGCTTGTAGCTTGCTTCGAGAACATTTTCTCCTAGGCAGGAAAATATGAGATGCACAACACAAAAGATGCAAATGCATTAAAGATAAATGACTGCAAAAAAGAGGAGTAGAAAAAAAGAAGGGCAAGGGGACTCACGCGTCCGAAACAAATGCACCAGAGGCGACTGGTCCGGAGAGTCTTCCTAAGGCTCCGATTCATAAGACAGTGAAAGATGAAGATGAGGAAGCCCTGGACAGAAGAGCATGACCATCAGTACCTAGTACGCTCAGCTGAAGTGTATATTAGTCGTGTCTTGCCTGGGACGCGTTCACGATCGTGAAGACGTAGGCGAAGACGGGCGTGACCTGCATGTAGAAGAATCCAAAGATCCAGCCGATTCCCAACAGACAAGACAGAGTCAAGGTCGTCCTCACTAAGTGACTGCAATAACGACGAGGTTCTGATTCAATGATTCAATAGGGAAACGCTTCATTTTGATTCATTGGGATATATCGTCTTGTCAGTCTTAGAAAGTAATCACCAAATCTGAGGCAAAGGACCTCCTTAGCCAGTGGCGGCGCGTGACATTAAGCACTAGTGGTTCGTCTATGGAGAGGGGGTAAGTAGTTCCCTCCCTGCAGACTCCCTCTCCATAGACGAACCACTAGCGCCTAATATCACGAGCCGCCGCTGCCCTTAACCCTCCGACAGAAGTGGGGGCTCTATGTAATACCGTAGGTACATCCAAGCACCTTGATACTGCCGTATATAGCGAAATTACGTGCGTAGCAAAAATTTTGCTTAAAGAATGAAAAATTAAACCTATTTAGAGGGAAATGTTGTATCGGTCGAGTTTAGGCATTTTTATTCACGGTCTACAGCGGCAGCCCATATAAACTTACATCGCACATGTTTCATGGCTAAAATAATGAAGCAGATACACCAGCCGTCATAAATAAGCTACAACCAGAAGGAATTGAGCGCTCTCGATGAAACCTGATGCGCAAGCTTGGAGCAGTGAGTCATGATGTTGATTAAAGTCTCAAGGGTGTCAGATGAATATCCACAGAGAAAAGCTGCCATACCTCCCAATTTCGATGGCAACAGGGGAGTCGTACTAAACGCTCAAAACAATCCCCAGAAGGAGTTTAGCAATGAAACGTGGAACGAAACTCTCAAAGACATCAAGGAAAATCGAGGAAAGTTTCAGTCTCATATGGTGAGCTGATGGAAAGAGAACTTGCCGAACGTCTGAGGAATGGAGGATGAGGATGGCACAGCCGATAATCAGTCAGAGTAAGAGAAATAGGGCTTTCAGGGAAAGCGTACCCCGATAACTTCCAAACTTACGCTCGATACGGACCCGCTAAAGTGAGTAAAAAGTTTGCAAAGTGGCTTAACCCTATAAACCATACAATGCATCAACTCGATGCGTCAGACACATGCATGCATAAAGATGATGCCGTACTGGGCATTCATACTAATCCGAGTCGATGAAGCTTTGTCCCCCCCCACCATCTCCATCTTGTTCCCATTTCAACCGGAGTACATGGGAAGTTTTCTATGCAAATTTTCATCGCATAACCCTGAAAATCTTATCGATTTCATGACACACTGCTACGGGATTAATTTCATGAAGACCACCCTACTCCTTCTTGGCTTTATTGGTCTTTTTTTTTAGAAATGAGTATATCTTCTGTTTAGCATTTCGTAGACTTCATCGGCAAACCGGGATTCCCACCAAGGACCTCCTTCGCATTCAGTACTCAGGCTTCGCCACACGTTCCACTCATGAATTTGACGCAAAATGCTGCGTTCTATCTCAAAGCTATGGTGGCCCAATAGCTCTGAGATAGATAGCTAACAGCAGCTATTTTCGACGGAACTAGACGTACATGTTATGTGCCTGGGCGGAATGTCCCACATTCCCCGTTTGCCTAGCATTTCTGACGGCCAAGACCATGAAGACGAAGTTGACCACAATGATCACGAGTACTGGCCCCGCAAACGTCCAGATATAATACGGCGACGACAGCCAGCAGCTGCAAAGGAAACCGACATGTACCACATCCCACATGCCAACACGCGAAATACTCGATCGAGTCGTACAATTCCCCGTCTCCGTATCCCCTGGTATTCGTGAGAAAGGAGACAGCCGCAGTGACGAGGACGACGAGGCCCGGCGAGCAATATCCAGCAACGCAGTAGGTCCTCACGGAGATGTGACATCCGGCTGGGAAGACTCGGACCAACTGGCGATAGACGAACATCCCCTCCAGTGCCATCCACGTGAAGGCACTGAGAAAGAAGTAGTGGAGAGCCACTCCCGACGCCGCACATCCCGTCTGGTCGTCGCAAAAAGGAGAGGAGTTAATTTCCATTCCGTCTTTTTCCATTATACTTTTCCTACGCCTTCGCAGATACAGTGAATTTGAACGGATTCGGGGAAAAAATGCAGAGCGAATCTTAAAATCAACTGACACGTTTTTCCTACTAAATAGGCAGGAGATAAATCCTGGGAAAGATTACGGCCGTGGAGTGAAGACAGTCGGCAAAAGATTCCTTGATCGTGATCTGTACGAGTATTCGAAAGGCGAAGTTTCCATCATGTAGCAGCATAATATGGAATGAGAAGGAATGAATATTGCTACTACGATTTCTGACATCCTAGATGTCAATATTAATCCTTTCGATTTCATGAAGTAAACTTACATCACCTGAGCCTCCCGGTCACACGGGAAGAGAGCTTCACCTGAGAGAGATCGAAGATGTGCCGATCGATGAAGAGGAGAAGGCAGGGATGCGCGACGAGGAGACAAAAGCACAGGTGTTTGTTCAACTCCATTGCTTTCATTTTGGCTGTGTTTCTGCCGCGAAAGCCGGGGAATCACGTGAAGAAAATCGCTAAGACGAGTTGCGATCGACGAATGGAAGCCAACAAACCTGGAATCGAAAGCGCAGAAGGTGAGGAGGGCGAGGATGAGGCCAAGGATGGAGAGACTGGAGAGCGAAACGCTGAACCCCTCCAAGGCCGCGCTTCGGCCCTGAGAGAAAATAGCATCCACTTCGATGCATCGCGCGCCACAGATCCACGGAGCCATCGATGAGGAATCTTACGACGTATCCGTGAAGGTCCATGAGGACCGCGAAGTTGGTGAGATGGTCGCACGCACAGACCGTCTCGTCCCTGTTCGAGGAAACCGCCCTGCATCCCTCGTCGTCCCAACGTCCACTGTTCGAGAGGGGAAAGGAACCCTTTTTAAAGCAGGGGTCGAGAACCTATGGTTCATGAGCCATATTTGGCTCACGAGCCAAAAAGTTTGACTCATTGAGTCACGACTGAAAATCATGGTTGTTCCTCATTTTTCTCATGCATCAAAGAACGCATAAGTTTGTTGCCTATTTCAGGAGAAATTCTGCTGCTCTGAAAATCTTTCGCTCGCAAGCACTTTCAATCTTAATATGGCTCACTTGGCCAGAAAAGGTTCCCGACCCCTGCTTTAAAGCATTTCGAATCCCTCCGAGGTAATGCACAAACTGCAACCCCTTTTCTTCTTGGTCTTTCTCACACCGGATGCATCGTCCTTACAAGAACTAACAGCGACTTGCATCTGCTTACTCTTCCACGTTCCAAAAGGCGCACTGATGACTTTGAGACACGAAGGTCGGACGCTCCCCCTCGTGCAGATCCCGCCAGACCTCCCGATAAGGCGGATCACGTGGCGGCTCCTCATTCTTGAAGGTGAGTCGGAGGGGATCCTCCAGCTGCAACTCCCGATCGTGCTTCACGGCAAGGCTGAGTAACTTCGTGTTCGTCCGCTTTTCTCCCCCGAACCTGCAACGACGAAGGGAAATCAGATGGAGTGCAGCCACAAGAAGAGATGCTAACGATCCCCTTGGATTGAGGCGTGCAAGTGACGGCAGATACCAGTAATGACGGAGGCTTGGAAACCTCGAACCGTTTCACATATACCGGTAAGGAAACACTCACGAGGTGCGATTTCCGGGTAAAAGAGCATTCAAGTCCTCCAGACGGTAAAGCACACCGACGACGAAGTAGCGATCTCCCGGCAGTCGATCCTGGAAACCCCCCGGGAGCACCGCGTACGTGTCCCCCTTCCCCTTCGGAAAGACGAAGGGATCCTCATCCTTCCACTTCCCCCAGGCTTCCATCAGCAGATTCCCCCCGGACGCCTCGTAGAACGTCTCGGCGTCGGATCTCGCGAACGAGACCTGGGCCACCCCTAACCCCGACCTCGTCATCGCCTCCGTCAGCGTGGAAAACGTCTCGCTCCGTTTCCCCTGCAATTCGCGTTCGACGATATTCGCGTTACTTCGTTCGAGGATCTTCGGGAGGCGAAGAAACGTCTCCCGATCGGACTTCACGGGACTGTCGAACCCACCGCCTGGACGTCCAACCACCCCCCGACCGCATTCAGGACGAGATCCACCGCCCTCGTCAGATTCCGGAGGAACCCCACCGAGGTGAGGACCCACTCGGGATCCTCTTTCAGCCCTCTGAGAAACGCATCCACCAGAGGATCCAGATACCGCACGATCTTCCGGATCTCCGCCCCCGTCAGATCCTCCTCGTCCTCGATCGTGGACGTCAGGTTCTCCAGCGTCTCCATGGCGTTCGACTCGTTCAACTGCACGGAGAGGTCGTCGCACCGGATAACCGAACGGTAACGCAAGTAAATGACACGACCAAAGTCTTTACAGAGTGTTACCCTCAGGTCTTTTTTCATGTTTCATGTTTAACGTTCTTTATTGCTCTCGATGCATCTTATTGTCCAAAGAAACGCATGGCCAAGACAGGGTTACGTTGCTTAAACGTTACCCCTCCTAGTCATGCGATTCACTTGGTTTTTTCGGCAAGTTGCCGTTTTTTCTGTCAGCTTGCGTCTGGCTCTCATCTCCATGTATCTTGCCTGCTTTCCTTATCCATATACTAAATAAAAAGTAGTTAAAAAAAAAACTTGTGGCCGAAGAACGGAAGGTTGAAGAACTGAAGTGGAAGAGGAGGCATTCATTCAACCGAGGGCAAAGTGACCGGCATTTTAAATGGCCGAGGAGCCGTTGTCCAAAGAGAGCGCAGATGTTGGAATATTCTGCGAAACACTACAGCTCATCCGTTCCAGTTATCTCACTTCAGTATCCAGGGCGATCCGTTCCGTTTTCGTGCCCCCATAGATGCCCAATGCGTGATTAGAAACGGGTTAGATGGGCGGCAAGGAACAAGTTCTAGGTCTCTCCTTCAGATTCTCTTCTTCTTTTTTTTTTAACCAGAGTTCTTTAGGATTTCCTATTTTACGGACCCGAATGAAGTGGAAAGAGTCGATATGCAGGGGAAAGAAGTCATTCTTCATCGCTGAGGATGATACGCAATCTGACGCTAATGGGAAAAAAAGGGAAACAAAGGGAGGAAAGCAAACTTCTCCCTAAGATAAGGCCCGATTACTATTACGAAGTACATTAGGCCGGTCACTTGGAAAAACGCCGTCCAGGAACGGCAATGACAGGAAATTTTGCAAAACGGTTTTTTTTTGTTAGTTTTCGTTACTGCTCTGCGTCATATATTTTTCATTCTAACGGTTTTTTTTTTAGCATGGATTTAAATCCTCGCGATAAAGTTCCATGATTTAAAAATTACTTGCTTCCAGCATGAAGGTCCTATGCCAACGGGAGTCGTCAATAAAATAATGAATACAATTTATGAAAATGAAAATTAAATAAATAAATCACGTAACTAAAATATATAACACAAATGAAACATTTTGAATGAATTCAGGTAAATGTGGAAACAAACGTATTGAAAGAGGTGATCGATCCAGGCCGTGGGACATTCCTCGATGAGCTGGAAGCCTTCCGCCGTGCACAACCACGTCTCGTTGCCGACATCCTCGCAGAGTCTGTCCACAACCTCCCCCTCCACCGCGCCCATGGTCCACTCCTCGCTCCAACAGTATTTGGCTGGAAGGAGGAGGGAGACCGCATGAGGTGGAGGGTTCTTGGCGTCGGGAGGGAGGGGTCGTCTTCCAAAGGGATCTCGTTGGGGCGAAAGTCGTTCCCATCCTCCTTTATCGAAGGGTTGGGTTTAAATATCAATCGGTGGGGTATGGTCAAGGGGCAGAGGTCCAACAAGGAAGCCTTGTATGGGTGGGGAGTGGAAAGGTGCCAGTGTCGATTCGAGTTTCTACAATGTTTCCAGACAATTTCCCCCTTGCCCTCATTCCTGTGGCTGCTGCCAACGAAACTCGAGGAATATCCCGTGTGGCACAGATACGTCGATTAGATGTNGTCCACAACCTCCCCCTCCACCGCGCCCATGGTCCACTCCTCGCTCCAACAGTATTTGGCTGGAAGGAGGAGGGAGACCGCATGAGGTGGAGGGTTCTTGGCGTCGGGAGGGAGGGGTCGTCTTCCAAAGGGATCTCGTTGGGGCGAAAGTCGTTCCCATCCTCCTTTATCGAAGGGTTGGGTTTAAATATCAATCGGTGGGGTATGGTCAAGGGGCAGAGGTCCAACAAGGAAGCCTTGTATGGGTGGGGAGTGGAAAGGTGCCAGTGTCGATTCGAGTTTCTACAATGTTTCCAGACAATTTCCCCCTTGCCCTCATTCCTGTGGCTGCTGCCAACGAAACTCGAGGAATATCCCGTGTGGCACAGATACGTCGATTAGATGTGGATTTTAGGTGGAAACGTAGATGGCAGTTGAAGATGGTAGATGGCACATATGCTATACTCGCCTCTACGCTTGTCGCGGAGGCTTCAACTTCCGCGATGCCGGTCTATGTACTATTTCTCTAACTCTCACTCCATTTCGTTGCGCTAGCTTACTCTGTGCTGAATAAGGCGAAATCCTTGGGAAACTGTCCACTTTACGGCTAAGTCCCCACAGTAGAGACACCAAGGGTAGACCTGCATGTCTCCTTGCAGAACCAATCACTTTCGTTGTGGATAGGCCGCGACCCATAATCCATCTTGGACATCTTTCACATGTCCTCAGGATTAAACCCAATCCCACCTGCAGTTTAACACGAAGAGGTCTCCAATCCATTCACAGACCCGTTGGTATTATTTGTTGGATAATATGTATCCCAGCTGACAGACTTGCGCGATAACCCAACTATTTTCACTTTAGATAGGCCTATTGCTTCTCGTGAGACTTCAGGAACTATGAGTATCAAAATAATTAAATTGATTGGTGTAATTTATTTAACGACATGTTCAACCAGTATGTTGCCTTCATAGAAAATACATGCTGAATGTCTAGAGCCAGTAAATTGATACCTACTTCCATTAAGGTTTAAGGGGTTAATAACTTTTCATCAGACCCATTCAGTTGCTCTGGTATTACGTTAAAATACAAATATTAGTAAAACTTAGGAAGTAAATATAATGGAGAATAAGAGGCAGTAAGATGGGCCATTTGAGTTGAATATTGTCCAAACTCCACAAGCAGGCACTTTTTTTTATACACCCTTCTTTTTTCTGGGCCTTTTTGAAACCTGTATTGTGTCAACTCTCTTAGGATGTGAGAAGATGTAATAAAAAATTGCAAGATTTGTATAGGCCTAAAGGCTTCTGCGCTCTCTATCTTAGAAAGTTAAACTGATCTACTTATAAGTTATGATATGTAATGTATGTCTAGGCTGCTTTGATATTTAATGATCCAGTGGGCTTGAGATACTTGAAGTAGTCTTTAATTCCAATTCCATCCTTCAAGGAGTTTTTGGTTAAAGTTTCCTACTTTAGGACATGCTTCATTTTCCTATGAATAAGATCACCATATTTTATTGATCCTGGATTAAATTTCTGTGGAGTCACTGTGGGCGTGTCTTGTGAAATGCTTGTAGGGTAGTCATGCAACTCCTGGAGAAGAAAGGAGTTTTAATTCTAAAAAATTGTGTTGCTACTCTAAAAATACCCAGCATCACAGCATATTTGAATTTTTGCATAATTTGTCTGGTATATTTTAAATGCGATTTTTCAGGAGAAAGGAACCAGCACTTACTTATGGATAGTCCAGTATGTAGGAATTATTGGCTCACTCATCTAGCATTAGATTATTTCAGTTTTTCCTCTTGATATTGAGGTGCACAAGTTATAATCTGAAGAGCTGAATGGGCAAAGTGAAGTTATAAGAGAATCCTTGCAGCTCTCCATTATCTATTTAAGTAATCTAGAAAGGTTCACTGGATACCTTGACAGTGTAATGATCCTCAATATGCTCATAATAGAAATGTAACAGCTGTACACTTTACTATATTGTGCATATCACATTCAATATTCCCTCATCAGGAATGTCAATCTCTGGATTTCGGAATGTCATTATTGACTAGCCCTGATTTCTTAGTTTTGCAGAGTTTTGCAGTTCATAGTGACTGATGTTTAGATAATATGAGTGTGAGGAGCTGGAACTACATGAGTGATCCTCTGATGAATCCTGCTATAAGAGGATAATGTGGTTTCTTTGGTTGTGGTTCTTGTTGACCTGGAAATGTTAATATGATGAATAATTGTCTAAAATGGCTAAAGGTATAAATCTCTTGTGTTCGAGAATTTTTTGGTTGGATTGTATTACTTGCAAATCTCTACAAGGGAATGAGTCAATGCAAAAGCCACAGACAAAAATCGTTGAGAAATCTGCGTCTAATCCACCTAGATGATATTCCCATTCCCACGTCGAGTCTACGTATACTCTCAACGTTTACTCAACGTTTCCAGGTCGATATATCTACGTACATTTAACGTCTATTCAACGTTGCTGTGCCACACGGGATGCCGCCGAGTGCCTCGTCATCGCACTCATCACAAAAGGCGGATAGGTATAACGATGACGGAGGCACTCGGCGCTTCCTTCCGTGAGTCAGGATATTGCGTGACTCCACAACACGGCGGCAGGGCACGTGGAAAGGTGAGACGCAAAAGTAAATGACGACGGAAAATCATATTTAAAAAAATTCTGATCTCCACATGCCTTCCATGGCAAACAGTCGATTCGATTCCATTTTTCTCCACTTGTACCAAGCGAACGGGGAAAGGACGGGAAAGTTTTTTTCTGGTCCTCCCCGCGAAATTCCAACAATTCTGTGACCAGATTCCCATTGGATACCATTTTACGCCAAGTGTCAATACCGCCGGATTCGGCAATCGGCGAAACGGGAGAAATCCGCACGTGCGTTTCGGTCGATTCACCCGTCGAGGTGAATTGAGGTCCCAGTCGGAAGAAGAAGCAGCCGACAAGAGGGGAAACTCACGGATGCTCTCGCAGAGGACCCAGGACACCTTCCCGTCCGCGGCCCGATGCTTCGCCTTCCACCGCGCAGAACCTGCAAGAGACGGAAGCGCGCATGCGAAGTGCGAAGGCACTCGGTGGGTCGACAGACGATGCGGGCCGCAGTGGATACCTTCCGCTGGGCCGGGGAGGGCGAGGAAGCAGAGACGTCGAAATTCGAAAATCTCCAGTTCTTCTTCTGCGGGGAAAACACTTCGGAAGATATCCTCGCTCAGTGTCGCATCCCAGCCCTTCCACGTGATGTTCGCGGCCGTGTAGCTTCCGTAGACGTCAGGATGGTAATATCCGAGGAAAGACGACAAGAAGATATCACCTGCGGACAAAAGCATGTTGCAAAAGGTGGACTTCTCAAAAGGCCATTCCAACTGCTAAATACCTAACGAAATGCAAAGAAAAAAAGCAGTAGCCCTCCATGGAGAAACAACGTACCAATTGAGGGCATGCATTTTCGACAGCAGCCCAGCGAAGGATATCATTTACAGCGAAGGATATTATTTCCGTGTTGAATGAAGAAACTGTTGGGGGGAGGGGGAAATTAAGCTGGATATGGCTGTAAGTTGTCTTTGAGGAATGAGAAAACGATTAAGATTCGTCGAGGGATAAGGAAAATTTTCGTCCAAAGCATCAAGACTCAAGCACTGGAAAGAAGTCGCTGAGGTTGAAGTGATTCAGACAAAAAGGGACGCTTAGCAGGTGTAGGGTCTGCGTGAACATCATCTCATTTGTGGCTAGATACCTGTCATGTGGATGTCAGCCGAAATTAACCGATGTTTACATATGAAGCCCCATTCGTATGAACTAACGTGAATTGTATTGAAAATATGAGGAGAATCACGACTGCCTTAGGATCTACTCTGAAATTTGTCTTTTTTCAGAGTAATTTTTCATCAGAAAATGCTACTTGAAGACAGACCTGAGATGAAAAGAGTCGAGGGGGGCGAATGGACTCTGGTCTGCCATCGAAAGGCAAATGGATTTCTTTCAGGGGTAAAATGTACGTAATAAACAGTGCTGCGTCTTTTCTTATGCAACTTACAGGTGCATCGCAATCAATTCGTCAATCGTAACAGTAATAGCGGTAAATATGCGAATCATAAGAAACTTACCCCGGGGAGGAAACGTTGCTTATACTTCGTCAAAATCATCAAATTAATTAAAATAGAATATAATTTACTCCTATTTTTCCAAATACCCAAGTAAATACCTCAACGAATTGAAATCGCACAATCAGCTCGGGCAAAAGGTGCTAACGGATGCTCCAACCCACGTCGAGCTAAGAACGCAAACGTCGCATTTTGGTGGTCACGGCCCTTCTCAACTCGACGGGGCCGATAACGAGGATTACTTCCTGCTCGAAGGGTTATAAGGCGCCCACCCGCGAGTGTGTGTCGTTCCTGACACGGAAATGGGGGTGTTCGAAAGTCGACATATGTGAGGTGGGGGGAAGGTGGAGGGAAGGTGGAGGGGAAGGGGAATGGAGGAAGAAACGGGAGCGAAAGGGGCGGGATGGAGGATGAGTGGATGGCGAAAATGGATAGGGGGGAATCTGACATCCCTCGATGCGCTCTTACCGGAGGTCGGCACGAATCACCTCGATAGTTCAATTCCTTGTTTCATTTTCAGCAATGACTGCCAACCGGTATGCGTCCATCTTCATTTTTCCTTTCAAATCGACCTGGGGCCTTCATGATGATCTCGGAAAGATGCATCCCAACGAATGGAAAGGTTCAAGATTTCCAGACTCCTTACAAATAAACAACTGGAACCCCCACCTCCGCGCCACGTCCCTTAGGCGTAGGGCGACGAGCTTCGTCTTTCTAGCTAAGCATCATCGATTCGTTAGGCTCGTCGACGGAGATGCCTGTGGATAGTAGCTCACTCCCTAGCAACGCGAAAATATTGACATTTCGTGCCGATACCGAGTCAATTACACTTAACGATACGCTTGACACCTCTACCGATATCGTTGTTGACATTAAGAGGCATCATGTCAATGTTAGCCCCATTAGCTTCATGTTTCTCTTCGTGTCGATATTTATGCGGGTGTGCACATTCCACAGAACCTCCATGTGTATGCCTCGCGAACATCGACACGAAATCGATGTTACGTTCATGCGCGTATTGTGGATCTACCCGCATCAAAGCGATGTAACTTCAATATACATGCCCTGCTTGTGCCACTCGCCGAGCTCGCGGACGGAGGACCACGTGGTGAGCACGTGGACGGGAAAGTCCTCGGCTCGCACGTGCCAGCTGGAAGCGTCAGGCGGTCGGTCGGTCTCCGTTGTTCGGTTCGTCCTGCGTGTTTCTGTCACGAGTCGAGTCGTGTCTGCTGCGATTTCGATGTCGATATCGGCGGTTGCTGCAGACATATTACACGAATTCGTTCGATTTTTATCCGATCGAAGGTGAAAGAGAAAATTCACATGGCTAAAAATGGAACATGGTCAACGCGCGAAAACCCGTGGCAATAAGGTGATGTCGCATGAAGCGACCTGTGTCGATGAGACTCCACATCCGACGTGTGGTGCAGCCAGCCGACATCGACATCGACGTTGGAAGCGACCCAACGGCTGGCCCTCCACTGACGACTCGCTCACCGTTCACATTGAGATCCCCGATGAAGTTCGCGACTCCCTCGTATTGATCCCAGTATTTGAAGTGGCCCACGGCATATCTGGACAGCTGCGTCTTGCCCTCGGTGCACAGCGACCGCATGTCTCCTGTCCAGGCCGTGGAGTCCCGAGGGACTTCCTCCCCTGCAATGGGATCGAGTGAGAGGAGCCTGAAGGGGGTGAGAGGGGCCTGAATGGGTAGAATCGAAGGATGGGGGTGAGGGTTGGGAGTGAGCGGTGGGGGCGAGGGGCGAAGGCGATGTGAGACTCACCGCAGAGGTAGAAGCACTTTCGCTCCAGTCTGTCGAAGTAGGGCGGTTGGCACAGGTTGGTGTCGTAGGACGTGGGACAGGGATTCGAGCGTTCGAATTCTCTCTTCTACGAAAAATGAAAAAGGAATTGGAGAAAGTTGGTCATTCTGTACCCCATCGCCCGGAACCCACCTTCCTCGGTCTCCCCGCATCCAGACACAGGCCGTCGCTCGAGCACGCACACCCCACGCCGGCGTCGCCGAAGCACGCGCAAAATCCGTGGAACCGGGCGACAGTGTGATGCTCGGGGCACTCGGAGCAGTCTCCCACCGTCGCGTGATCCAGTCGTCGCAGAGGGAGGCATTCGAGGGCCTCGCCCGAGACCAGACCCGCCAGAGCGACCACCAACACGTTCCACTCGCCGTGCTGCCTCATCGCCGAATCGGATGAGAAGGGTGGGAACCTGTTTTATATCTCAAGTAGGGAAACACAAGCCGTTGTTGATAGTTATTTGACGGCGAGATAAAGCTGAAGGAGTCGATGGTGCGTTTTGTTTGCAGGGCCACATCATCCCTTCTTTGAGTGCCGAAAGATTTCTTTCTTTTCGCGTCCGTGGAAGTGGCATGCAGCGAGAAAAAAAAAAGAAGGAATGATTGGAGTTCCTCGAGTACCCCGATCCATGATTTCCAGGGAGACTAACTCGCTGGTCGAAAGGTCGTGTTGCATGCCGTGATTGGACGCTGGGACCGTTTGGAACGACCTCGAATCCCAGTGTGACATGGCGAAAGCAGGGAAATGCACATAGAGGAAGGGACGTTCTGGATAGTGTGTGTTTGGGGGGGGAAAGGAGACAACCTCTCTTCCTCCCCCCCCCCCCCACCTCCTGAAACCCCCTTTTCAGACAGAACTCTATCTATTTGTCAGATAGCCATCTGACCTGGTAATAAACGTGAAGATGTTCGTGACTTACCCACATCTGTCTCCCTATAAGTCTTGGAAGCATGCGACAGGGGGGACGTGCTGAGAGCCGCGTGACCTGGAACCACGCATGCGCGGGCGCAGCCAGGCCGAGCAGCAAGTCTTCCCTTCCCGCCGGCGCGAAGACGAGCGCGCGGCGTCCTTTCTCTCCTCGCCGGTCGGGTGCGGCCGGTCTCTCCCTCCCGCGCCTGGTCGTCACTGGTCTCTTCTCGTTCGTTCCAACCGAAGGAACGCAGATTCCCTGTGAAAACCAGAAAATATGAAATATTGAAACGTTCACTTCCACGACGTTTCAAAACCGATCGGATCATTCCTCGGACTCGGGAATTTCTTCCGTGCGCGTTTCGCACAGTTTAAATTTAAACCGACGTCGACGTACCGACTGGAACGCAAAGATAAAAATGTACAGACAAAGTGTAATTAGGCAGAAGTTCAGGTACCTTAGCTTAACCGGGCCTTCCGCGCCTTTAGTGTCCTCTGCAGCAGCGTTTCGCGTGTTGCTGCATTTTCCACTTCATCTTCCTCGGATTTCATTACGGACCTTGAAAATAAAATTTTCAGCTTTCCTGATGCAGATTCCAGCGGCGCCCCGCCGCGTTTCAAGAACCAGAGCCTGTCGAAAACGAATCTCTTTCGTGACATGATGGAACTGAAAGCACCAGAAAATGATTTCCCGCTTCCGTTCTGAAACAGCGCGAAATCCATCGACGTCGAGTGACATCTAGCTTAAAACGTCTGAACTGTGTTTTTATTCTCGCAGCACAGATGTCCCTAGCGTCGCCTCGCGTCTCTTCCATATCCCCTTGGAACGAGATGGAAAATCTTTTGAAAAATCGCATTCGATCGAGCCATCATGTCAGTAGAAACCACGTGGAAATCATTCCTGTCGTGAATTCTGGTTCGTTCAACTTTGGTTTTCCAAAGTTTCCTCCATGAAGGGTTTGAAACCGATAGACTGAAAACTTTGGAATTGCCTTAACTATTTCATTTGAATTTGGAATATGAAAATAGCATAATGAAGCTCATCTTTGTCCATTCCGTTCAGACAGGCTTTCTTATAGTCAGGCGGTCAATACGAATTTCTGCCTTGTGGGATTCAAATTCCACGTCAGCAGTCGAAATCACGACTCGAAATACTGCAATTGAAAGTTGTGTCGTCTTTGTGGATCCTGGCAGACAACGCGTGAGTTGGCCCCATTCCCAGTTTTGTCGTAAAATAAATTCGATGATGACACCACAGGAACGAATATTGAGCCAATGAGAGAAACGCACGTGACCCGTAGAGAGCTCGAGACGCGAAAGATGATTCTGCAAAAGCGAAGGAGTACGTGAGTACTAAGTACGAGGAGGATGACGCAGAGCAGACGCCGCTTGTGACGTCACGCTTCGCCTCGGCAGCCAGGGATGGACCTAACGCGCTTTGGAGGCATGCCGATTCGGGATCTCGAGCACAAAGCAGGCGGTAATGCCAGTACCGAAAATAACTTTTACTGTAGATAGGGTACCGAAAATCGCCATGAAAGTCGTGTTTCGACTCGACGGGCAAGAAGGTTATTTTTTAACGCACGTATTGTATTGATATTCGTCCACCGGGGGAATGCCGGAATGACAGCGAAAAAATGTGAAACTTGCGTTTCCAGATGGCTCGTCCTTGCGCCATCGGATCGGAGCCGAGCCGTGGCAAGGTCACGAGTCGAGGGCGTACAAATCCAGATGGAGAGGTGAAAAAACGAGAGACCGAGAATCCAGATCGAGGCTGGACGAGGCAAGGAGACGATCCGTCTTCTCTCCCCGTCGATTCGGGCCAAAATTTCTCCCCTCGACCGTGATCGAGAGGAGGGGAGACGGGGCGAACGTGCGACACCCTGGGCGGCGAGACCCCGACTCGACTCGACGGTGGATCGCAGGGTTGCCGGATCTCCGGCTTCCTCCTTCTCCGGGTCTGCCGTTCTGCCTTCCGGTTTCGATTCACTCGGCATTAAAAATTTCACAAGATTATGAACTGGAATAGATATGCCTGACACGCCTACCAATTCCTTTTTCTGTCAACATTAATGGCTAGTTTCATCCTTCGATGATGACGTTAAATAATAATAATAACCTGCAAATAAGCCAGAAAAGAAAATAGGCTTTTGACAAGCTCCGCCGGTGGAAGTGGACGTTCCGTCCTCGCCCTGCCCTCGGGCAAGGTTCCCACGTGTAGGAAGCGAGAACATTCACCATTCAATTTTTTTTTTAAAATCCCAAATTCAAAAATATATCCCTGCGCCCTTACCCAATCGATGCACACGACATCACTGATGTAGCGTGAATGTCACGACCCACCAAGAGAAGAACCTCCGCGGATGCACGAAAGACTCTGCGGGGTGGGGGCATGGGTGAAAAGCCTGCTCTCGTCCTTCCCATCCTTTCAGTCCGAGTCGTGACGCTCCGTCCATATCTGCGGTTCTCCGAGAAAGTCCCTGGAATTTCGGATTCTAAGTGCTCGCTGGTTCATATCCCGCGTATCGATCGATCACCGCACCAAGTCGCAATTGTACTCGAAAACCCCATAAGGACGGGAGAAAGTCTGGCCTCGCCTGCCGAAATGAGACCGATCGTTTTTCTCCTCGAGCTGACCGTGGGCACGCCCACGTGCTACGACGCGTCCACGCGCACATCATTCATTTGAGATCGGTTCATTGCCTCAGTGAAAGTACTTTCCAGTTATGCCGGTACGAGTTCCGTGCACGCAAGGCGCAACCTTCAAATCTTAGCTGTCTCGAAAACTGGACTTAATTTCACACCAATTGGGCTTTGAGCGGAAACTCGTGCGAAACTCGTCACTTCCCTGAAACGACTGAACCCGAAAGGAAACGCCTCCTCGAAGATGCTTTTTCAAAGTCGAAGGTGCTCTCCAAAGTCGAAGTTGCTCTTCGAAGTCGAAGATGCCCTTCGAAGTCGAAGATGCTCGACCTCCTGCCGACCCGCAGTAGCGCCCACGGGCCCGTCAACCTCAGTTGACCCATGAACACGGGAGCGGGCACTCTTGTAGGCCTGCGTCGTCGATGCCTGCCCGCGGGCGGAACCGCTCCCGTTCTAGTTCCGCGTTCGTTATCATTTCTTCACTGCTTTCTGTTATTGCTAGCAAGTTGATCAAGTGCTTCAGAGGTGGAGGGAGACACTGCGAGGGGCGAGGATCAACCGTTTCTCCGGGTCGGAGTCCCATCGGTTTCCACCGCGTAACGAAACGAAAATGTGAGTATCATCCGATCAATTGATTTCACTTTCAAGTTTCAAGGCAGCTAAAGAAATTGCATTAACGAACACACGAAAATTCAGCAGAAGATCTTAGTTTCCGTTCAACTGCGTTACTAAAAGGTACTTGAACCAAATATCAACCTGGTCTGCAGTAGCTACAGATCGGATTTTTACGATCTGACGCGAACTTCCTGCTTGTCTCGAAATTTGACACGACAGTTTTTCTCCTCGAGTCGCTGTGCAATATCCTGTTGCGAATGTAAGAACACCTTGCCGTTAGGGAGTAGATCCTGCATCCCAAGGACTTTTTCGTTTTTCAACAACGGTAAAACCTGAAGATTCATTTCACAGGCCCTATTTGAAACAATCCACTAAAAAATAATAATAAATTCAAATATTTCAAAATAAATTGAGAACCTTGGCGGCCGCCCCAGCTTCTGAATCCGGTTGCTAGGAAAATAACATTTCGAGATGATAAAAAGGGGGTGACTGAGCGAGCCGCCATGAGCTTTCTTTCACTCTCGAACTGGTCGCGTGAAACCTGCACGTCCTTGAAGGGACGCTGGGACGACTTCGAACTCGTGCCCAACATTTTTAGTTTGACGGGATGGCTCGGGTCTGGAATCGGCCTCGGCAGGAAGCGAATTTGCGAGGGCGGCAGCAAGCGACTGCGAACTCGATTCGCTCTTATACATTTCACGATTTTTAGGATCCGTCGATGGATCAAGTTTTGTTTTTTGCATTCGGGGTTTCCTGGCAATCGCGCGGATTCATGGACGAGTGCGTGCTCCTTCGTATCTAATTTTAGGTTTGTTGGGTCATGCAATGAAAATCGATGGATGCACGGAATGAGTATAGCTCGACGAATTGCATACATTCAAAAACAATCCGAAGATAGTGCTGACATCTAACCTAGAGCCTTCCTCATGATACTTCCTTCTTAGTAGCATAGATGTCAGTGGCGTCTCAGTCGCAAGCCCTCCAAGAGGAATGGGAATGCATTACGTCGTCCCTTCAGCCTCGTCCGCGGACGGGCTCCCCCTCCGCAGGTCTCACCAAGGGGAGGTCTCTGGGGAAACCTCCCCATGCTGCGGAGCTCGGCCAAAAGAAAACAGTGGAGGTCATCGGGTTTTATTATGCCGGTGAGCCTTCAACGGAAGCAATGAGGAAGTTTTTTTTGCTGGCTTGGTCTCGCGCCAGCTCAACTCAACGAAAAGCTTTTTATTTTTCTCCATACGACTTTTATTTCCCACAGAAACGGAATGACATCGTAGGAACACATCTTTGGCAAAATGACTCAGCTGCCAAAACATCGACGACGTCTAAGGGAAACACTGAAAGACATAAACTCTCCTGAATAATGCCTATCGACGGGGGACCGTCCCCTACGATCAACAGTCGAGGATGTCCGTGATGGTGGTAGCGATGGACGCAGACGACATCTCCGAGACGTGGCTGCTCCCGCTGCTCACGGAACCCCTGCCGCCGTCTCCCTGACCTCGGGGTTTCGGCGGGAGGAGGTGCCGTGGGTCCACCCACGTGCTACCCACGTGGCCCTTCTCGTCCACCTTCCAGACGGCTCCGGCGGGTAACGGCCTCACCTTGGCGGATCGCGGCCGGCTCCGCGGAAGGCACGCGTCCTGGCCCCGACTCACTCCGAACAGACGACTCAGTTCCCGGATCACCTTCCGGTTCTGGTATCCGTAGAGAAACGGAGAGATGGCGGCGTAGGTGAGCAGCAGCACGATACTGACCGTATGCACCGTCTGAGGTAGATCCACTCCGCAGGAAGCTAATAGAAGATGCAGGGCGTAGGGCCCCCAACACAACAGAGAACTCAGATGCACCAACACGGAGAACTTCACCGTCCGACCCTCGTCCCTGTACAGGTAAGAGCTGGCATTGGAAATCCGGTGCTTCATCTTCTCCAGGGCGCTGTTCTGTCTCGTGAGAGGCGGCTTCACGTCCCCCAGACTGGACCGTCGAGTCCGTTCACTATTCTTGTGCGCCTCGCGGTAGATGTTGAAATAGATCCACAGCTGCACCGCAACCGGCGCCAGAAACAGAAACACCACGACCAAACTGCCGAACCCGACGTGCCAGAGACGAAACTCCGGACCGTGATGCATCTGAAACTCGATGCAGACGTGCCAGTCCCCCTCCAGCGGCGGATCGAGCACCAGCCCCCCGGCCACCGCCAGCACCACCGGCACCGCCCACGTCACCCCGATCATCCCCAGCACCCTCGCCCTCGTGATGTGATGTCTATACCTCAACGGATGCAGCACCGCAAAGTACCGGTCCACGTGTATCCCCAGCGACGCCATCACCGCCGTCCCGAAGCACACCGACGAGATCCCGTTGAGAAGGTGGCACACGAACGCCGGAGTCAAGGTCCAGTCCACCAAGTCCAGCATCACCGACGGCACCAGGATGCAACTCGACACCAGGTTCGACGCCACCAGACTCACCACCAGCCTGTCGAAAACAGCACGTCTCTTCTTATCTCACGTGAGTCGCAACTGCCTCAGACCCAAGCGCGTTTCGATCGAGTGAAAATTTGAAAGTCAAATAGGAACATTAAAATTTGAAATGAAGGAGCACTTGAATGGATGGGTCCCTCATGGACACTTTCTTATTCAGGACCATGCAGTATTATTTATTTAAATAAAAAAAAATAAGTAAGAGCAAAGCTGAGTTCGGAGGCTTCCCTCCTTTCACCGCCAAGAATGGCACAGTCGAAATATCTGAGGATCTGAATATAAATGCATGCAAATTTTCATATGACGAATAAAATTATAATTAAAAAATGGGCTGTAACAATGGCAGTCATAGGCCGAATGTGGAAAATAGAGAGAGGAAGCTAATACCAAAAATATTCTTAGCGTTATCAACATCCTTCCGTCAACTCGAGATTTACGAAACCGATTCTCCGAACTGGCATTTGCGCAAGTGGCGGGCCGGAAACACGTGTGAATTTCGTTTGCAAAAACAGAGCCGGCAGATGATGCAGTCGGCGCGGTTGAGATCGACTCGATTACGCGTTTCTCCAACGCGATTTCTCGCCGGGGGGATAGGAGAGCAATTATCTCGGCTGGACCCTCGGCCCTTAGCCAACGAATTCGAGGAAAAGCGAGGGGAACCCCGGCTGATTGCCCAACGGCAGCGCTCGATTCGACACGGTGACAGCATTGGATTCGACATAGGTGACAGCCGTTCGATCTTCTGGAAGAGGGCAGAACCGGTGCATGTTCATGTTTTCTCGGAACATGCACAAGTCCGGCCGGTCGTCATGTGTCAATATTCGACCCATGTCTCGCAGAGATTCAATCGCGCCATGTACTGCTTGGACTTCTCGCGTGGAAGTGCCCAGAGGCACCTGTGCCCCTTCTTCGAAAGGAATGCGGGAGTCCAGCATTCGCATTCGTTTCTTTGTTGTTGAAGGGCCTCGGCGTCGACATCGGCTGAAGGCCGACGCTGCGGAAGATGCCAAATCGGCGGTCCAGTTCGATGGTCGCCGATGCACAGGTGTGGCCCGAATAGTATTAATACATTCGCTGCACGATGCATGAATGCAGAGAAACGAGCGCCGCACCGGATTTCCGAGACGAACCCAAAACCTCGGCGAAACTAAACGTCGCATTCCCGGAAACGACGACAAAAAGATTCAGCGAAAAGCGATAAGGTGACCGAAGTGAACCCACCCGATTCGC
This sequence comes from Darwinula stevensoni, assembly GCA_905338385.1. Classification (NCBI taxonomy): domain Eukaryota; kingdom Metazoa; phylum Arthropoda; class Ostracoda; order Podocopida; family Darwinulidae; genus Darwinula; species Darwinula stevensoni. Next base: position 103,499 of record CAJPEV010000522.1, read on the forward strand.
GATAAACCGTGGATGACTAACCCCCGCATTCGGATCCCACGAACCGCGAAAAATCCGAGAAAAAAAAAGTGGGAATTCTCTCTAATACGCACAGCTCGTTCATCAACTCAACTCACGTCCAAACATGAAAACGCAAGGAGCGACTCATCCTTCGATTCATCCAACGACTCATCGTTCGTAGAATCGACTCCCCCCCCCTCTTCTCTCCCTTTCTATGGGGGGTAAAGGGGACAGGGAAAAAAAGTTTCGGAGTCATCCCAGCCCTTGACACGGAACACAGGGGAGAAAGCGTGGATTTCTGGGTCACAGAACACACATCATGATATATTTTTTCTCCCCTCGAGGAGAATCGAGTCATCCCGTTTCCACCGAGTTGGGGCCGTTTGTCTCCTGACGAAGCAGAGACCCACCGTAGCAGGAACGGAACATCGTCACGACAAGACCGGATCCACGTCACGGCAAGAGCCGGATTTCAGAATCGGTTCCGACGATCGACTTCGGTCGAGGGACAGGAAATTCATATTTTGCCAACCTTCACGACGCAAGAAAAGACACGTGACTTGCTATGATGACGCGACCTGAAAAATCCTGAATTAACCTAAGCGGTCGACCAACAAACAGGTCGAGTGTCAGGATTGTCGGAATAAATTGTTCATCAACGCGTTTCTAATTCCAAGGTGACGTACTTTCTCACATCCTGGCAGTACTTGAAATCTGAAGAGGACGCACCTCTGCATCTGATACCTCAACTCGAGTGGACGCGCCTCGCCATCTGATACTTCCACTCGAGTGGACGCACCTCGGCATCTGATACCTCCTCACGTCACCGCTCGCCGAAGATAAACCCGTCAGTTTCCGATCCGGCTGTTTACATCAAACGATAACTCCCTTCCTTTTTTTTGCCTGCATAAGCGCCTCACGTTTGAGGGGGAAATTGAGACATCGGTCGGTCGACGCCATGCGATCCGTAACAGGGGGATCCAGCTGCGCATCTCTCACATCTCAAATCTCTGACAATCTCACCCCATCTCTCACGGATGTTTTCTTTCTTTTTTTTTCTCGTTGGAAACCGGAATGACTCCACGGACGTGAGTGGGGTGGGTCATTTGCTGCCATTCTTCACTTCAAATGCGACGAAACGAAACAATCATGAAATTTGGATTGCATGCATAAATCTGCACAAATAATATGCTGATTAAATAAAAAATGTGACAAGCGACATGAAAAAAAGTACTCTTGCGGGACATGACATTGAAAAGTGTTGAGAGACGCTACCTAACGCAGCTAGGAAGCGGAATCGGTCGCCAGTTTACCTCGAAGCCAATCAAGGACGAGAAGGTGCCGACTGAGTAGAAAGGATGGTTTACGCGGCCAAGAAGGTGGCCAAGACAACCATAATCCAACTCCCTCACTCGGCACCTCCCCCCCCCCCTCCCCTCCCCCCTCGTGATGCGAACTCTTCCGTGCGTCACTTACGTAATAATGCGTCTTTTTCCTTCCATTACACCTTATCTCTCCACCGAGACGCAAGGGTTATGCAACGGCGCCATCGATCCGCAACGCAACTCCGAGTGGAGTGGCGCCTCGAAAAAACACCTCCCGTCCCGTAAACAATTATTCCGGTCTCGACGAACTTCCGGGCCGACGGGCTCGTTGATGAGCGACGCATCGTTCATTATTCTGATTCGATTTATTCTTCCCCTTTCCTTCTCTCTTTGAAAAGTCTGATGCGACTCAAGCTCCAAATCCGATTGTCGTCGAGAACTACGTTGTTCCCCGCTGTTGCCGGAAACAGCAATCACAGATGAACACAAAAAAAACCTCGAGAAACCCAATCCAACTGATCACCCGCCACGGACCCACCGACTACAGATCCACTGCCCGCCGAAAATAGCCCCAGCGACACTCACCTGCAGCCCCATCGCGGGGGGTAACCGAACGATCGCTAGGGGTAACCCGACCGCTCGCATCGCCTCATGCCGGGTCAGGCACGTCGACCCCCCAAGGCCCCGGCTCCTCGGGTTCCCGACCCGAGTTCCCACCGCTTAATTCTTTCCCGCTCACGTCGCGACTCGACGACCGTGACGACGGCGGGACCGGTGGCGGACCGCCGACACCCGCCACTCCTCGTTACCCGCAAAGACGCAGACGCGGCGCCGGAGGAGAAACCGGTAGTCCTTGAAGGCCGAAGCCACACCGATCTCAGAGCAACCTTCGCCTCGTGCATAACTCACCCGTCGTTAAATTCTTTCATTTTTTCTCCCCTTCCATTTCGGCGTGGGAAGGCAGGTACACCGGCTCCGGGTACACCCTTGCCTCCGGGTACGCCCTTGCCTCCAGGCGCAACCTCTTTTCCCGCCGTATCTGATGACTGCCTAATTTTAGAGAAACGCGTCCGGGTACGGCCTCCGAAGCCCGAAAGAGAGAAATAGATTGGAAAATTCCCAGAGGGAAGGGCCCACCGGGGAGTCCTTCCCTCCACGAATCTCCAGGAAGTGTCGTTTCGCCGAGAACACCTTTCCATCCGTCTTCGCGCACGGCGAGACCAATTAAAGGACACTCCTCTCAACCCCCTTTCCCTCCTTTCATTCCCCACCTTCCCCCTCCCCTCCCCCCACCCTCTCCCCGCCTTCCCATTCCAGCCGTGACGCAACGGGAACTAAGGGGATCGTGTCACAGCAGGACGGTTCCCGACGCGCGGGGGCGATGACCAGATTAATCATGACCTCAATCCTCGACGGATCGGATCCGCGAAACTGCCTCGCGATGGGGAAGCACCCTCGCGATGGGGAAGCACCCTCGCGATGGGGAAGCACCATTACGACGGGGAAGCACGATCGCAGTGCCATCGCAATTCATTACGACGAAACCCCGCAGGTTTCATGTTGATTAACGATCAGAGTAAAGGGAAAAATTCAATTAAAAGACTTTTCAATTAAGATTACGATAAAAGCGTGAGAAACCGTCAAGGATCGCCACTCGATTACGCAATCGAGCAATCCCTGCCGCTGGGCCGTTGGGCTGCGCCGTTGGGTAAGACACCCAACGGCGCGGCCGGGTATCGTCGAGGGTATCTGGGTATCATCGAGGGTATCGGAGTATCATCGAGGTCATGAGGAAGTGTGAAACACGAACCGGGGCCACGGAGCAGGCTCGAGATGCGGCTGCACGACCGCGAGGAACCTCGTCGACGATGCAGAATCTCCAATAAGGCGGCATAAATTACAGGTGGCTTCTAACCCATCCAGAAAAAAAAAATTAATGAAAATATCCAAAATCGTTTCTCGGCGAATTCTACTCGGATTCTCGCTGGGAGAGGCTCAAAGGAAATTCCTCAAGAAGGAATGCGAAATTTCCGAATTTCGACAGTAAAAAAACAATGTCAAAAGGATCAGCCAAATTGTTTGGGTTGCGCTTGCGACCCAAGCGACCAGGTTTTTTTTAAATTATCATTTGAGTTTTTAAAAATTCCATGAAAAACATGACCTCATCACACAACGCAACCGCATTCCTCCTAATGCGACTGCAACATGATCAAGAGGATGAAATGTGACCCGACATGACCCAAAAGGGATGGGTGCCCCGATACCCCGCGAAGAGGGGGGGGGGGGGGGGGGGGGGGGGGGGGTTGGTGGAAGGCGGGGAAAAAAAGGCCTCGATCTCTCGAGTAATGACAGCTGAGAAATGTTTGTTTTCTCCCTCACTGGATTTATGGTCGAAAGAAGATGACACTGCAGGAAAAAGAAGTCGGAGGACGCGTGGATATGTGGGGACCTTGTGCCCACTTGGGTCCCCTCCAACCATACACAACAGACGTCTCACAACTCCCCCCCATGACGTCATGCGTAAAAAAAATTCGAGATTGGCGGACCTTGACGAGATCCGGCAAAGACTCTCTCTTCAGCTTCCAAGTGCCCTTTTTTTCATCGACCCGGTGAAAGTGATGATGCATACGCTAATGAAAGCCTTTCGAATGATCTCGGGGGAGAAACGCTTCACTGCCTGGTAATACGGGGGAGGAGTCACGGTGGCTGCTCGACTGTGCCAGGTCGTCACTGCCATGACTAATCCAGAACAGTATTCCAAGTATACTTCCTTGGCGAAGACCATCGAGGTAGTCCCGTTGCTCCCATCCGGAAAAAAAACGTTAATATTAATTTCAAATAAATATTATTCTAATACCATTCATAATTTTTAATATATACTTTTAACATCTTCTCGACCAGGTGCGACCATGTTTAGTCAGTAACTCCCCGCTCTCGACTGGTCCCAGGGTCATACGGTTCGTCTGAATCGATCATCGGTCTCCGACGTGCCGACAAGAGGTCCTGAGTGCATTTCTCAGTAAAACGACATCGGGGGTGTTCCGTGGCGACCACTAGCCTCTGCGACATCATTCTTCCCGCCCTCACAGCAACGTCATCCCTTCGGGATTTCTCGGCCCGTCAGTTCAAGGATGAAGACTATCGGCCGAGGACGAAGACCGTCGCCGAGGATGAAGACTATCCTTGGCCTCTACACATCCCCCCTTGTTAATCTTCTCTTCGCTAATCGGAAAACGAAGGCGACATTTCCATTCCGAGGCGAGAGACATCTATTGCCTGCCGAGAGAAGCAGCGGAACGGGACATCCCGAGTCCCTCTCCTTAATCCTCTTAATACCCTTAACCCCCGCTTTCCTTCGTGCCTGGACGGGAAATCTCCACCTCTCGCGTGGATCGATTTCACGCATTCCCGGTGGTGGTAGGAGGCGACGGCACCGAATAAACAGCAAACACAGCACTGCTTACATATTTTTTGCTTGGCTGCCTCCGGAATCCCAATGCCAACGACATTAGCACGGCTCCAAGGAGAAACCGACTCGGATTCCCGGAAGAAACCCTATGTGTCCCACCGCACGGCAAAAGGCGAACCGGGGAAACGAGCCAGAAAAAGCGATAGGATCGCTAGTGATCCCGATGGAAAAGAAAATAGTCATAAGGAACACACAGGGGGAGTAAATAGGTCAGCCACCTGACACACTTCTTTCTCCCCTTCCCCATCCCCTCCCCCTCTTCTCCCCTCCCCCCATGCCCAGGAATTGATCTTCGTCCTTCCCCAAATACTCCTCCCCGCGAACCCGAGGGAGCTTCCACCGAGGGGACTCGGGTGCGGACTCGGATTCGGGCGTAGGCTTCTTTGGAATGGGCAAGGGCAAAGGACGGATTCGGGGGAACCTTCTCGGTCCCTTCGCGGTGTGCCGAGAATAGTCACACCCTCGTCGAGGTTCAAGGATGACGCGACTGCGGATGAGACGAGAACGCGAAAAACGGGAACGCCGAGTCACGGCACCTCACGGCCGTGGCTGGATTCCCATCGAGTCGCGAAATTTCCTTCCCTGCCAATAAAGAGGGGGGGGGGGATTCCACAGTCCATGTTTGGAGGGGGGGAAGGGGACATCGAGATGGCCCCTCGGGGCCCCCGGTCCTCACGTCAGCTGACCGAAGAAACCGCAGTGAAATGGCTCGCCCTAGCAACAACTCTCTTCGCCTTTTTCTTCTCTGTCTCTTCAGACCGCGTTCGGCCTCGATGGATCGGTTTCGTTTTTCTTTTTCTTTTTTTCGGGATGGAAAAAGTCGATAAATAAGGGATGCTGGAGCTAATGCTGTCCTCTGGTGCATGGCAGAGCAAGGCAAAGGCAATAAACGTCGAGATCGATCGCCGATAACGACCGAGCGACGGCGGACCGCTATCGGCTGATGCATGAGCGCCGAATTTCATCGCAATCCATGAATCTCGGATGCGTTTTCCCTAGAATCACGTCATTTTTGAGCGCCGTAATTCCGGATGAAACGAAAAGCGGCTTCCAAGGACGCTTTCTACGAACCTCAGAGACACGAAATGAGAAAAAAAAAAACCAAGCCCACGCGTGCCCACCGAGATGAAATCCGATGGCATTACGAGTTCTTCGTGACCGCGTGAGAAATATTTTGTCGAGGAAATCGGGAGTCCCGTAATGAAAGTGAGGCGGAAATCGCGTCATCCTGCCACCCTTCATCATCGTCTTCCACACGCACCTTACCCAATCCCCCATCGAAGGAGCCCTTTCCTCGCTCTCCGTAACTCACTCGGCGGGGGATGACTCGACGGTCCTCGAATTATATCATCCGAGCGGCAGAGCGGGGGAGAACGCAAGAGAGGAACATCGAGGGCGAGCGATTCATCCAAACGAACAGAGATGTCGCCGCGGATCCCCCGCGACGCACACCCGCCACCCTGATATTCACCCTCAATCCACCCGGAGACCCTGCCGCCGCCCCGACCTCTCCTCCAATCGCAACGCTCGGTGGGGAAATTCTCGACCAATCGTGTGCAGGGAGCCCCGCGACTCCGACCTCAGCCTCGGTCGCGTCGGGCGAAGTCAGCCGAACGTGAAACGCGCCCAGCAAGCAGATAATATGAGCACGGCTCACAGCAGCGAAAACTGCCTATTTCATATAGCGTTTCCTTCCCTCGGCGGATTCATCTCACTTTTCTCGAAAGGGGTCAAGTGCTTCCGCGAGGGAGCACCGGCTATTCACCCGGTCGTTAGAGGGAGAAGTCACGTTCCTCCCCCGAGAGATTCTCTGAAGTTCCCGGGCGGTTGAGGTATGCCCTCGGGCCATGCATAAAATATATTCTTTGACGTAAAAGGTGATGATGTGACGCGGTCAGGGACCCATCAGCATTCATCTGATCGTTCGATATCAGGCCGAGCCTGTTGACATGTGTCGAGTAGAAGGAATCCAAAATTTACTACTGTAAATATTACCACTACCATTATCGCGGCAGTAATTAAATTTGCCCGCCTCTGCCAGCAAAAAACTGCAGATCCGGTAAGTCTTCAACTCGGGTAATTATTTTACCACATTCGACCACGCCTGATTTGATACGAAAGAAGATGCGCCACGCCCCCCGTCTCCCGGAAAGGCATCTCACCTGTTAGACAGCGATCGCAGGGAGGGTCGCCTGTAGAAGACGACGAGGAGGAGGAGATTCGCCAGGGTGGAGACGACGAAGACGAGGCCGAGCCATCCGGCTGCGACCACCTGAGTCCACACGGGCCCCACCTCCACCGCCAGACCTCCGGGTTCGCCCGCGAGCGGATCGCTCGCCATGGCATAGCACGGGTATTGGAAAATATGGGAATTATTCGGCGACGGGCCCTGCCCTGAAAAGCTGTCTCGACTTCTAGCCGGATTTAGACTGGCTCAACGTCGAGACACTTCTCGGGTCGTTTCAACTGACCCAGACTGCCTGAAAACGGTCAACGGGTAAAACAGGTTAGATATGCACAAAAAATCTACTTAAGTGTAAATTTTAAAAAGTAAATAGAGCCGAATTCCTAGGCATACTTATATTTATGGCTAACATGCATACGGCTTATATCTATGGCACCTTGGCATTTAAATGCCCAGTTCGTGCGAGCCCGAGTGTCCTCATCCACGCGTTCCCACTAGAGTATGACGTAAGTGCAAAAAAGAAATCGGCAACGAGCACGACTCGAGCCGGTTGCGTCATCGACCGACGCACGCTCGCGCAAACGCACCGCGAATTCCAGAGCCGCGCCAAAACCGCAACCCGGAACTATCGGAGATGGAAACCCTTTCGATCCATTAAGGAACTGGACCTTGGGATGGACGTGGACGCCGGGGGAGTCATCGATCACGGGGTTGCACGGTGGATAACGAGTCCTTGTTCCAAGGTTTTCTTCTTCTTTTTCGGGGGTCGGATCGACGATGACTTCCGACGAATGCGAAGCGTGTTTGGATGGCCCTCGGCGACATGTGTCGCCTCTAACGAGGACACGGGTTTTCTCGTGTTTCTCATCGAGGGTGACTCCGTGGGGGATCCCCGAATCGGACCGCCGGGGGTCCGCGCTCGGCCGCGTCGAGCACGGAGGAGGCGAGGAGTGATGGATGACAGCGACGCGCTCGCGTCAAGGGCGTCGTCTGCTCGCGCGCATCGTCTGCTCGAGGACTCGACGTCACTCTTGTCGCCTGCTGGTGCCTGCGGCGAGTCCCAGCCATAATCTCGTTACAGACTCCATCGGCGGTAAGCGAGAAGCCTTGTAACGCCTCGTCGCCCTCGTGACAATGGGATGACATCGTCATCGCCCACGTGAGAGACGCTCGTCCAACGCCACCGACGAGGTCTCACGTGGGCATCGCAAGGGCTACTGCCCCCCCCGCATTTCCATACAATGGACGCGATCCAGTTCATACCCAGTTATGGCAGCAAAGTTAAAAATAAAAAAAATGCTTACGGCTAATAATCTCACCCGCACGAAAATCACGAGAACCGCCCAGCCCAATTATGTTCAAAAATAAGCAAATAATAATTAAAAAATGAAATTCCCCACAGTAAACCCATCAGTAGTCCATCGGTTCTGGGACGGTTATGTGAGGAGAATCCCCAAGGGATCCAGTTGGACTCGTCGGGGCAAAGTGCCAGGTCCTTTCTCGGCTCTCGCGAGCTGATCCGATGGGCCATTCGATAACCCGTCAACACCGACTGTAAAAATTACCCAGACGTAAACGAGACGGGTACAATGGTCTCTTTGAACCCATCGACCCTCTTAAATATTCTTTTTTTAATTTTTTTTTTATCACGTGGAGGGGAGCACCCCCGTTCTTTGTCTGCCGATTTGGTGCCGCGCTTAAAATTCGCAGATGGGACCACGATTAGGTGGAGACCCTTCCCATAAAACTCATCTCCGGACCTTGAGAGGCGTGTTAAAAAAAAATTACGAGGAAGAGCTTAGTTAAAAGGATCTAAGCTCGTCACGAGGCTGTCAAGGCCCCCCATTATTTTTTTTTCGCACCAATAATTTTTTTCCTTTGGTGAGAACCATAGATGGCAAGGAGCATCACAAACTGTCGAAACTGAAATATGTAGGTAAGTTTTTTTCGCTCTTTAAATACCGGTTCTTCCACTCGCTTCCCCCCTCAACACGGTAAACAACATCGAAAGCCCGATATGGGTCATGTGCCGCGTCGATGTCGACGCGATACGGGACGAAAATAGAGGGGGCCCACGGGTCGCAGATGGCACTCGACGTTACGGTGAAGGAGTGGAGCGACGGGATTCGACTTTCACAATCGGCCTGGTTCGTCGTGAGTCCTTGAGGAACAAAGGACCGATTAAGGATCGTAACCGGATCCGTCCGAAGTGTTCCTCGATTAAAAATCGGCGATGCGAATGACAAAATGGCAAGGGCGAATTTCCTGTTTTTTCATTTCACTTGGTCGAGGGGGGGAAGGCGAGTAAAAAAAACCGTAGGGTGGATTTAAAAACCTTTGTTGTGGGCCACCAACGGTTTCTGCACGTGTGGATGAGGACGCACGTCATCGAACGTGGGGGGTGGAAGAGGCACCGAGAAGACAAAGAGAGGAACACAAAGGAGGATGAGGCTTGGATGGCTGCCCGCGTCCGACTGGAACCGCTTCTCTCCCTCCGCGTAGTTATAATTGGAGCCGGCGACACGGTTGCCCGATGGCGTGGTATGGATCTGATCCCGAGATATCGTGAGATCGACGCCTTGGTGATTCCATGGAGAGATGAACGTGGAGGGTGTCTCGCATTCAGGGTCGAATGGGTTTTGCTTCGAAAATTGGGCTTCTTTGGAGAAGGGGATGGGGTAGAAGCGAACGGGGGATCCAGCATCCGTGACAGACATCATCTCAGCTGTTCCACAGCTGAGCTGACAGGAAAAGTCGATCTGGGCGTCGCTCCCAGCAAAAATGGCACAAAAAAGGTTTTAAAAAATTATTATTAACGACATTGATCCTTTCACACACACGACCGCGACTGGGGGAAAACCAGGATTATTATACGATAATTATTCAACCCCGATTGTTCGACCGTGATTCACGTGCCGCCGAAACGCTTATCGAATTCGGCGGCTCCCCGGCGCCTGGTAACGGGATTCCCCCGCCTCCGAATCGGCCCCGATCATATTCATCAATCCCCTCCTACGACGCAAAAACCAGTACTTGAATCAAAAAGGACAACAAAGGCCAATAATGGATAAGGACTGAGCCATCTCGTGTGTCCTTCACCCCCCGACAACCTTCGGCGAGAAAATCCGATCTAATTGTTTAATTGAACCGTCAAGACGTTATCACTTGGAAAAATTTCGATCTCGACGATACGAAACAACCATGAAATTTGGATTGCATGCATAAATCTGCACAAATAATATGCTGATTAAATAAAAAATGTGACAAGCGACATGAAAAAAAGTACTCTTGCAGGACATGACATTGAAAAGTGTTGT